>JAKWIY010002802.1:20000-84673 GCA_027704805.1 Solanum corneliomulleri
TATATATATATATATAATGTTAACTATATCTTAAAGATATATTAGTCTTTGTGTGATGTTGTAGTATTTATGAAAAATAAAAGAAATCATTATGTATAAATATGGATAAGAGAATAATGTATACATATCAAGTTATCAATCATCATGTATGCACTTTTCATTAAAAATCTCTATACACATTCAACAAGACCATACAAATCAATATAACATATTTATAAAGTTATAGGAATGTATAACACAAAACCAATAGCATCAAAACAAGTCAAGTCAACATGCATATAATGTAATTGTATACATAGTCAAGTAACCCTACTATCAAGTTATAATAGCAACAAACATGAATAAGAGTTCATTATAATATAACAAAAGCAAGACAATTACCCATGAACCCCTATCAAGTCAACAAGTGAAATGACAAAGTAAATCCCTATAAACTTACTTAATCAAGTAACCTAAGAAGAATCATGACCAACATCCTACTTTACAAAGCATATAATTTAAGAGTACATATGATCTTACTTCAACAATGTAGAACAACACATATGCATAAGTGGAACTAAAAATTATATAGTATCAACAATGTGCAAGTTCATCATGTACATATAATATATCATCATAAGAATATTTATTCATAACAAAATCCTCCTAAGACTCCCCTCAAAGCTAACAAGTGCAATGTTTTGGTAGAGTCTCATACCATTCCTTAAACTAAGATACACCCTCATAGGTTATCTTTGATAGAGTTCATTCCTTTAGTTGATTTTACCTTTTGGGAACATCTTTCCCTTAACGACATTGACCATATCAACTAATATGGAATCCGGTGTCATGGAACCCTACATCGAAAGAAGGGGTACTACCTGCGAAGGTAGTACAAAAACATGAAGATAGAGACTATGTGGATCCACTCGCTAGTATTCCTATGGGGGCAACATAATTCAAGAACTAGCAGATATTGTTGGGATCCTGTTTATTCTACATTCATTATTGTCTCCAATCTCAAGAGTACATTAGTTATCCTACCTTCCCTATTTGGGAAGGGACAACTATTCACGCTAGTTCGCTCGGTACTAAGCTAGAGTCCTTTTGAAATGACTTTAACGTATTTATTAATCATCATAGCTTATTGTAGGTCATAGAGTATAACCCTTGTTTAAACATCGTAATAATATAGCTGAATAAGAATTGCATGAGTATAGTCCTTTCATTACTATTCATACATGAGGTTAGTACATTAGCACTTTTAAATCATGATAAGTCACATTGGTAAATCATTCACCATCCTTATACGAGTCACATCTTAACCAACACCAACAACTCATAGCCAGTACATTTCAATTCAACTTCATACAACCCTATCAGTCTTATACAAGGCATACTCCAATACAACATCATTACTTAATCACAATTCACCACAATTTGAAGTAAACGATAGGGATCACAAGAATTACAAAGTACACTTCATAATTCATAATTAACGTCTTACAATAAAACCTTACTTCAACCCAATAAGGGTATAACATCCTCATAATTCATTTATCAACGTGATAAAATCCTCATAATTCAAACTCACAACATACTTTATAACCTAGATCAACTTCTCAGGAATTAGAATGAATGTACTATAAATTAACCGAATTCGTTCATGATTATTATAAAAACATTATCTAAGTAGTAATTCAACCAATAAACAAGTCAATTATACCAATATAACCTAATTCATATCAAGATCATAACCTAGGGTTAAGGGATAAAGGTCTTCCCCTACAAACCAGTCCAAACAATCAAGATATATCATAATTAGGATAGAACACATTTTAATATATTCACAATATCCCAAATAAATCTTAAACACATATATTCATATCATCAACTTCATGATTGGATGAAACCCACCTGAAAACTCAACTTTTGAAATCAATTTGATTGAACCCTTTGAGGAATGAATTAGATCCAATACCTTACTAAGTGAAAAATATTGATGGAGAAACTTGAATCTTTGAAGCTTTTAAACCCTCCAGTTTCTTTGTCTTCAATGGAGTTCTTCACTAGAGAGAGAGAAGAGAGAAGGAAGAGAATCTGGGTTTGTGAGTTATGATTATTTTATTGGGGTTGGGGTCTTTATATGTTGTGTTAATTCACTTAAATAAATTTCCCTAATACTATAAATAATTACCTAACCCCTTAAATAATTAATTTGAACTAAGTCGAATCATGCAGAAAAATAGACCTTCACAGACTTCACCATGATTGACGGATCGTGGGTCATTAAACGGCCAACCCACTCCCCCTTCCGTGTTACACATCCATAGGTAAGTTCAGAGACTTTTCCAATGAGGTGATTCAATTATTTTTCTATATGTTTTTCTTCAATTGGAATCTAAGCCCCGTCTACCAACCTACACCCCGTCGATTCCCTTTCGTGGGTGCACACTTCTCAGGCAGTGTGTGATTCCAACGTGCAAGGGTCGTTTTCAAGGGCCATTGGTTGGTTCTTGGTGAGTCGTGTCTGGAATTTTAAAGTATGAATCAGCTTCAAATCATGTTAGACACCCTTCCACCAAATTTCATGAATTTTCGACTCGTATAAGCTAGTCAAATAGGCTAAGGCACGCTAGTACCTCATTGAACTAGTTTCAGGACATCATGGACGTTCTTCGACGCTTTTGTTTCTAGACATCCTAAATAACTTATATTCATTAAAATAAACCTTTAAACATTTTCTAAACCTTAGGAAACTTATGTGAGTATCTAAATCACATCTTAAATTTTCGAAGTGTTACATTATCCCTCCCTTAGGAACATTCTTTTACGAATCACACTAAAACTCTTTTGCAAGAAGAAATAGACTCAAGACTAGAAGCCCAACCAACATGAATACATAAAAACCTTAGTTAGAATACCAGTCATATCATTTAAAAAAGAATTTAAAAAATTTCAATTTCCACACATAAGGCTCAACATTACTTTATGAGGAATATCCTTTTCACAACAACAAGAGCTACACATAGAATTTATGAGTCAATCATGCCAAAGTTCAACTCAATAACATACTACATATCATTTCATAAAGAATCACCATATCAAAGTGCACGACATAACTCAAACAAGCAAAATTGCAAATTATGGGCATACTGCATTGTAATCAAAGTAACAACATGCAAAAAATGCACGTGTTACAAAACATCTCCAAAAAACAAGATATTTTAACTCTTAGTTATTATATTAAATATTAGTAAAAACTACTAACCTTAGTTATTAAATAGTTGAGGGGAACGGGATTTCATGTCGGCCTCGGCCTCCCATGTTGCACCCTACCCTAGGTGATTCTTCCATAATACCTTTAAGAAAGACACATCTTTGCTCCTCAATTTCATTACTTGCCTATCAAGGACTTGAACAGAAACCTCCTCATAAAAGATTATCCTTCACACCAAGACTCTCAATAGGAAGAACAGACTCAGGATCACCAATACACGTCTTAAGCATAGAAATATGGAAAATCGGATGAACATAAGCCAATTCACTAGGAAGTTTCAATTCATAGGCAACCTTACCAACTCTTTGAAAGATTTTATAGAGATCCACATAACGTAGAACTCAACTTCAGTTTCTCGGCAAATCTAGCCACCTCTTTCATAGGCGAAATTTTCAAATACACTTTATCACCTTCAAACTTTAAATCCCTTCTTCTATGATCGCCATAAGACTTTTGCCGACTATAGTACGTTTGCAAGCAATTTTTTGTAACGTGAACTTTCTCCAAAGTATTATAAATTATATCGGGACAAAGAAGTGAAGGCTCACTCACTTCAAACCATCCAATTGGAGACCTAAACATACTATGATACAAGGCTTCATAAGGAGCAATGGATATGTATGAATGGAAACTATTATTGTAAGCAGACTGCACCAACGGCAAATTCTTGTCCTAATTTCCATTGAAATCAATGATACAAGACCTAAGCATATCTTCTAGGGTTTGAATAGTACGCTCGGCTTGACTATCCATTTGGGGTTGTAAAAAGGTACTTAAACTTACCTTAGTACCCAACCTTCCTTGGAATGACCTCCAAAACCTACATGTGAATTGTGCACCCCGATCCGATATGATGGATAACAGAATATCATGGTGACAGACAATCTCATCTATGAAGATCCTTGCATATATTCTGTCGAATAAGTATACTCGATGTGAAAAAATGAGCGTACTTTTTCAACCTATCCACAACCACCCATATAGAGTCATATTGCCTTTGAGTCCGAGGTAAACCTACTATAAATTCAATATAGATGTCCTCCCACTTCCTACTAGGAACTTGGATTTCTTGTAGTAAGCCACATTGCTTTTTATGTTCAGCTTTCACTTAATCACGATTTGGACATTTAGCAACAAACTCTGCTATGTCCTTCTTCAAACCTTTCCACCAACATACTTCTCTAAGTTCATGATACATAGTCGAACCCGGATTGACGGAGTAACGGGACCCATGGGCTTCCTCAAGGATCCAATTTCTCAAGCCGTCTACATTGGGAACAGAAATTTTTTCTTGATACCTCAAGACATCATCCCCCTCAAGGATAATGACTCAATAAGCTTATCAAAAACTAATTCTTTACCTACACCAATGGTTTATCAAAGTGTTTTTCGGACTCCATCTCAACCACGAAAGATGACATGGAGTTATGAAGGACCGTAGAACCACCATTAGGAGAATCTTCAAACCTCATACCCAATCTAGACAACCTATGAACATCTCTCACTAGTATTTATTGGCTTCCTCTATATGAGACACACTACCCTTGGTCATACGAATAGAGCATCCGCAACCACATTGGCCTTGCCGGGTGATAGAGAACACTCATGTAGTATTTTTTCAACAATTCTAACCATCTTGTTTATAGGAGATTCAACACTTTTTGGCTAATAACATATTGGAGACTCTTATGGTCGCTATACACATAAACATGGACACACATACAAGTCTTTTCTCAATACTATCAACGCAAATACCACGACTGTTAACTCATGATCATGAGTTGGATAGTTTCTCACATTCACTTTAAGTTTCCTAAAGCATAGGATATTTCCTTCCCATGTTGCATAATCAAACAACCTAAACCCACTTGGTATGCATTACAATACACAATGAAACCCTTTGCACCCTCCAGTAGAGTCAACACCGGAGCGAAAGTAAGCCTATCTTTCATAATTTTAAAGCTTCTCTCACATGCCTCCGACCACTCAAATTCTTTACTCTTTTGGGATAAAATAGTCAAGGGAGATGCATTGGACACAAAACCATCCAAAAACCTCCGATAATAACCCATACACTCCAGAAAGTCCTAATGTCGGTTGAAGTCAATGGTCTAGGCCAATTTTCACCACCTCCGATTTCCTTGGATCAACCTCAACTCCGTCACTAGAGATGATATGACCAAAAAATGCAAACAACCTCAACAAAAACTTATATTTACTATACATGGAAAATAATTTGTTCTCCATAAGAACATGCAACACCACCCTTAAATAGTTTATGTGCTCACCCTCATTTTTCTATCATACCAAGATCTCGTCAATGAAGACAATGACAAACTAATTTACGTAACTTTCGAAATCCTATTCATGAGATTAATAAAGGTTGTTAGGGCGTTCGTGAGACTAAAGGACATTACTAAGAACTCATACTGACCATATCTAGTCGGAAATGTCGGCTTTGGTATATCCTCACCTCTCACCCAAAGTTGGTGATACACCGATCTCAACTGAATCTTAGATAAATAACTTGCTCCTTGGAGTTGATATAAAAAGTCATCAATTTGAGGGAGAGGATACTTATTTTTAATAATGACTTTATTAATTAGGCGGTAATCAATGCACATTCTAAGGGACCCATACTTGTTTTTCACAAATAAAACTGGAGCACCCCATGGAGAAATACTAGGTCTTATGAAGACTTTGTCTCTTAGATCTTTGATTTGAGATTTCAACTCTTTTAATTCGGCCAGAGCCATTCGATAAGGAGGAATTGAAATGGGATTTGTATAGGGTAAAAAGTGGCTAGTAATATAAATTTCCAATTTGGGAGTAATACCGGGAAGTCCATTTAAAAATAACTCCAGAAATTCATCACTACGGGGACCGAGTCAATGGGAGGAATTTTGGAGTTTAAATCTTGGACTCTTACGATGTGGTATAAACACCATTAGGAGATAATTTTGCATGCTTTCAAACAAGAGGGGATACGAGCTCTAGGAATAGAATTCCCCCCGTGCACTCTAAAACGGGATCACTTGGAAAGTTAAACTTCACCACCCTCTTTGTACAGTGTATAGAGGCAAAGCAAGCATACAACCAATGCATACCCATTATAGGATAATTTCTAGTTCTACTAGATCAGCATAAGAATCTCTATTGGGAAACATTATAGGACAATTTCTATACACCCTGTTTGCAACAACTGACTCACCCACCGGGGTAGACACTATAAAAGGTTCATGCAAAATATCGGCAAAATGTTAAAATTTTTAGCTACTAGAGGAGGGACAAATGATAAGGAAACACCGGGATCATGTAAGGCATATACATCGACAGGTAAGATTTTCAACATAATTGTCACCACGTTTGGAGAAGTCTCTTGATCACCCCTAGAGCATAGAGAATATAAGAAGTTATTCTTCGGAGCCTCATTTGAACCACTTTCTTGAGCTTTACAACTACCATTGTCTTGGCCCCTCACATTAGCACTGTTACGACCTGAAAGTACCTCCGAGAAGCTATGAAGAACCTTTGGATCATAACCGGGCGTACTTGATCCATTGGGTTCTTTTCTAAGCCGTTTAACTATCGTTCTTTACGTAAGACATTAAAAGTAATTTGGAATTTCAAAAAATTCACGAATAAATTAAAAAAAGGAAATTTTTCATACATACTAAGAAAATCTCATCGTCACATGACAAGTTAAGACACGACATAATATCATACGGACACAACCCTTTACATTAAAGATATGCATAATAAGTTTCAAATATTGAAACTAAGAATATAGTTTTATGCCCTCGAATATATGACGACATACTTTGCCTTTTTAGAGTAGATTCCCAAGCTTCCCTTCAAATCTTCAAAAGCCTTCAACCTATATTTATAGAGCATACAAATGTATGGGGTTATTACAAAACAATGTACTAATTATGACATACGCAAAAACATGTAAAAAAGAATATTTAGTAAAATAACTTTTCAACCCAAATAATTAAAACATTCATGAATTTAGAAGTAAAAAACCATAAGAAACATCATTTAACACATAGAGAAGGATTTCAATAATTTTAACAAAAGAAAACATTTTATAGTAAACTAAGTACAATTTGATGTAAGTTCCATTAACATTATAGTGAACCAAAATGACTCCAACGTACTGAACTCCATAGGCCAAATCAAACTGGATGTGAACTCATTTCCAAATCGGTGTTTCCCAAATTAAGGTTATCCTAAGACTCAATAAGGGAAGACATGAAGAAAGTGAACATACACCTTGTTCAATACACACCAAAGTGATCCTCAAGACTACCCCAATTTTGATTACTCACTTCACGAGACAAAGCCACCACTTAATAACAAGACAATGAAACAACATTCAAGTAAGGCACCATGACATCCTTTTCAAAATGCCTACATAGTTCAATGAGTAGATGGAATCCCATACAACCACCTACCCTAATTAGTACACTCCTTTAGAAGGTTTGTCACCAAGACTCCCTTTTCAGAAGGTCTACATAGTGCAATGAGTAGATAGCATCCCATTCAAAAACCTTCCCTAACTAGTATGTTATTTTATGAGACTTAGATCATTCAATTCCTGTAAGCCAAGACTCCCCTATCAGAATTCCGAACTATTGAAATGGATAAATAACATCCTATTCCACTTTCTACATTAAGTACCACACTCTTTTAGATGTCTTAGAACATTCATACTTTTTGTGGGGGTTAGCTTAGACGACATAGACCATTAGAGCTTGACATGGAATCCCGATATTAACCCCTGTTAGATGAGGGACCCTCACGTGCCAAGAGAAAGTTCATTCTCTTAGCTTTTACATGTCTTGCCCAATAGATACACCTATACGGGCGCATACTTAAAGGGTAAGGATATTGCTACTAAGTAACTCATTCTCTACTAATGAGGAGTACTCATCTTAAGAAGTACATTGTAATACAACATCTCAACTCACAAGGTGAAACCACCTCTTCATCATATCCTCTCCGTGCAATTCATAACCCTCACTGATTCTAAACATTATATACTATAGGTTAAGGAGATCTAGTGAACACCACACCTCAACTCAAGAAGGGCATTCATCCTATGACCTATATTAGAAAGCTCTTATAATGTAGCGAGGTATCTACTAAACACTTCATCTCAACTCACTAAAAGTGTCCACCTCAAAACTCCTCTTGACCTAGCCTTATTCATTTATTTTAACTATGTGTATACATGTGAGCACACCTTGCATATAAGCATCATTTTATTTATATTTTCTTCAATACATGCTTTAGTCCTTCATTAATCAAATCACACACTTTACATGCTTCACATAATCATATAATTCATTTTGGCATAATCTAATCCAAATATGCAATTCAAGCTTCATAATACACAATATAAGAACCATCTTCATTATCAATTCATTTCACATATTAGGCCTTTCAAGGTACACTTACAATAAATACTAAGTATAATCAAATTCATCAAGTAAAAAATGCCTCGGGAAAGTTGCTAAAAGATAATAACAACATATTAAAACCATAATTTTTACCCTACACAAACATATTCATTTAACCCATTCCTTAAACTAAAAGTTTGAAATATGCATAAACATGAGTTCACTAGTGTTTTTACTTTAAAATAATCAATTAATACTACAAGAAACACATTTGAATCATTGAAGCACTTTTACAATAAGACCCATGTGTATAATCATAGATAGAAGAAAGTAGAGTTTGAAAACCATTTTAGAAATCTTCTGGAAATGACTCATTGAATAAAAGAGGGTTCAAGGATGGATACCATACGTAAATGGTAAGGGAACCAATTAATATTTGTGAAGAAAAACGTCTAAACCATTCATCCTAGTTATCCTTGAGCCATAGCTCCAATGATGACTTTGAGAGAGTTTTCTTTAGACATGGAGTTTGAATATTTTAAATGTGGGGTCATGTCTAGGTCTAGGACTTAAAATTAATCTAATATAACTTAAAAACCATAAAAATATCTTCATTAGGTCCTTAAAGACATGGGGTAAATTTACAAAACACCACAAGCCCTCACAGGAAATGTTGCAGCTTTTGGCAGGACCCATCGACGGACCCAAGCAATGGGGCATCGACTGAACGACAGCCCGTGCTGCATGGGCGTCGTTTGGGTTTTCAACTTGAAAGGGTATGGTTAAGCTCCCACACCATATTTTTACCTACTCCCCTAGATGACGGGGCGTTGTCTTTACTACGGCCGTAGGTGGCTAGGCGTCATTTGAGCAATGGTTTGGCACCTTTGGTGCTAGAACTTTGGTCCTCTTGTAGGACCCCTCGTGTGTCCTACATGGGGTGGCACCCGTACATTAAACCCCTTAACATAGTTTTATGGGTATTAGTAACATACCACATTAATTTTATGTAAAACGAACACGAAAAACTCACTCAAACATATCTAGACATAAGAACACTTTCTAAGACGTATCTTTCAGAATGTCATGGATGTTCTTAGACGTTTGACTGCCAAACATAATAAAACATTAAAAACTGCCTAAAGATACTAATATAACTCATTTAATAACAAATTAAGTCAAGGAAAAAACTCGAAGCTCTTGTTCACCTTAGTTAGTTTTAGGGCATTACTTTCTCCCCCACTTAGAATAACATTTTTCCTTGAATGACATTACAAACAAGAAATCACTTAGAATAACATAAGACATTATAATAATAATTAAAACATTCATTGTAAAAGAATCAACTTGGAAGGAGCACCGTTTCACTTTTCCAAACACTTGAAACACATGCAACTTCTGCAAAACTTCACAAACTCAAAATTCATCCTTATCCTTCTTTTATGGAGGAACTACATTCTCCAACATTAAACATACTCATATACACCACTTTTGCACAAATTGAAACTTTACTCAAAGTAAGACAATTTTTATCAAATTCAAAAATCTTATAGTGAACATCACTATAACACTGTTAAGCATGCTTAAACATTCAAAATTTCATTCTTTGAGCAACTAATCAAGACGGCATGATCATACGATGTATAAAACCATATAAAATCATTTCATAACATAAAAAATAACTAAAAAAGAATTAATACTTATTGGGACTATCAACTCCAGATTAGTTATCCTTCCTACCTCTTATCCCATATGTAGGGTTCTTCTTTAGAGCATTAGAATCTAGGTAAACTTGATTTAACTCTTTCCCTTCATATTTGATTCTAGAGAAGTCCCTCATCTTGTGGCCTTTTTTAGCAAAAATAAAAAAACCATCTATTCCAGCAAGACACTTACCCAAAGGTTGCTTCCCACAAATAGTGCACCTAGTCCTCTATAAAGTATGGCCACCACCTTGGGAATTTTGGTTTGGAGCCTTATCTTTGTTTCCAATGGAACAATCTTGATGACAGAACCTCTTCTTAGGTGACTAGAACCATCCAACGTAGGCCTCTTACCGTCTTTCCTTATATCCCTAATTTTTACTCCTCAATTTGTTTTGCATACATTATAATTCTAGAGATATCAATGTCATTAAGAAGCATTATCGTACGTCACATTTTCTCTACCAAGATAGACACTCCCATCACAAATTTATTTATCCTAGTCCTATGTTTGGCTATAATGGTTGAGGCATACTTAGAGAGTTGGGTGAATTTGCGAGTGTACTCTTGCACACTCATTCCCCCTTGACGAAGGTTCATAAATTCAACCATCTTCTTCTCCCTCTACTCTAAGGGAAACAACCTACAAGGAAAGCCTCTTTGAATTCCTCCTTATCAATTGGACCTATTTTTAAGGGTCTCTCACCCTTCCATTGGTCAAACCACACTTGAGACATATCATTGAGTTGGTAAGTGGCTAACTCCGCTTTATCCCTAGGAGTCACACCCGTAACATCTACCACTTTGAAACTTCATCTATCAAAACTTGTGGATCTCTATCAACCTTTGTGCCATAAAAAGTGGGAGGGTTCATCCTCATGAAATCCCAAATTCTAGAAGCAGGAGTACTAGGATAAGTTGTAGGTCCAACTCCTTGATTAGCTTGGGCAACAAAGTGATTATTGATGACATGAGCTTAATCCTTCATGAGTTGGGTCAAATTCATTAGGGAAGCCCTAAACTCCACATTAGTCATATCACCTTCAACAAAAGGATATTTAGGCATAAGATGCCCTTGGGCCACTTGAGGTTCTTGAAGGGGAACCTCCTCATTTACTTTCTCTAGGTCAACAATAGGAACTTGGTCAACATGGGGACAGATCCAATCATTAGCTACACCTCCCTCCTCCCTTCTAGCGGTTTATATACTTGTATTCATGTCCTATAAACACAAAGATAAGAGGTTGTGAAAAGACACCTTATATAATTCAACTCCAATGCACGACATTAGAATAGAGAATAAAGTGAAATTTCTATCATCATATAGCCTCTTGTAAATGGATGTGTCGCGACTCATACCAATGACCAAGATACTACTAGACGTGGCTTATGAGACTTTTAGACCCTAAACTATTTTGAATAACCTTATGATTTTATACCAAGTCTGTCACGACCCGAAAGTACCCACTAGAACCTAGGGAGAACCCTTGTATCATGATCAGGCGGGCGTACTTGACCTTTTGGGGTTTCGTACAAGCACTTTGACTATCTTTCATTGCATAAGACATGAAACATAGTGCGGAATTTTAAACTTTTACAAATAAATTGATAAAAGGATAATTTTCATAAATCCTAAGAAAATCTCATCGTCACAAGCCAACTTAAGACACGAAATAATATCTTAACGACACGGCCCTTTATATTAAAGAAATATATAATGAGTCTTAACGATTGAAACTAAGAATATAAGACTATGCCCTCGAATATCTGAGGACATACTTTGCCTTGAGAGAGTACATTCCCAAGCTTCGCCTTCAAATATTCAAAACACTTCAACTTGTACTTATAGAGTATAGAAAAGTATGGGGTTAGTAAAATGACAATGTGCTAAGTATGGTTTATGCAAAAATATGTAAAAAGGACATTTTAATAAAATAACCTTTCATGCCAAATAATCAAAACATTCATGAATTTAGAAGCAAAACAACATAAGAAACATCACTTAACTCTCACTAAAGGATTTTCATAATTTTAACAAAAGAAATCATTTTACAGTAAACTATGTAGAATTTACAAAAAGTTTTTTTAACATTACACTGAACTAAAATGACTCCAAAGTAGTAAATTGCCAAGTCCCAAAGAGGAAGTGAACTCATTTATGTGGGAGTTTCCCTAACTAAGTTCATCCTAACACTCACTAAGGTTAGACATGAAGAAAGTGCACATACACGTCCTTCAATACACACAAAAGTGATCCTTAATACTACCCCTATTTGGCTTACTCACCCCGGGAGAACAAGCAAGTACTCAATAACAAGACAATGAAAGAAAAAGCAAATAAGACACCAAGAAATCCCTTTCGGAATGCCTACTTAGTGAAATGAGTAGATGGTGTCACATACCACCACCTACCCTAAGTAGTACACTCAGTTAAAAGGTTTGGCTCCAAGTCTCCCCTTTCGGAAGGTCTACTTAGTGCAATGACTAGTTAGCATACCATTCAACCACCTTCCCTAAGTAGTACGTTCTCTAAGGGTACTCAGTTCATTCAATTCATATAAGAATCACCAAGACTCCCCTTTCGTAATTCCTACCTAGTACAATGGATAAATAGCATCCCATTCAACTACCTACCCTAAGTACCACACTCTTATAGAAGACATAGCATATTCATTACATTTTGTGGGGGTTAGATTAACTGACATAGAAAATTAGATTTGGACATGTAATTCCGATATTAACCCCTATTAAAGGAGGGATCCTCACTTGTCTAGAGTAAGGTCATTCTCTTAGCTTTTACATGGCTTGCCCAATAGCTACACCTGTGCGGGCGCGTAGTTAATAGATAAGGAGATTTCTACTAATTAACTCATTCTCAACTAACAAGGACTACTCATCTCAAGAGGTACATCTAAATACGACATCTCAACTCACAAAGTATAACAACTTCTTCTTCATATCATTTCGGTGCTAGACATAACACTCACGGATTCTAAACATTATATACTATAGGTTAAGGATAACTAGTGAACACCATATCTTAACTCACGAAAGGAAGTCATCCTCTAACCTATCTTAGAAAGCTCTTAGGATGCAGTGAGGTAATTCCTAAACACTTCATCTAAACTCACGAAGAGTGTCCACTTCAAAACTCATCTTAACTTAGCTTCAATCATTCATTTTAAGTGTGGGTAAATTCGAGCACACCATGCAAATAAGCATCATTTAATTTACATTTATATTCTATGCATGATTGAGACTTATATTCATCAAATCACACACGTTAAATGCTTCACATAATCATATACTTCATTTGAGCATAATCTAAGTCAATCAAGCAATTCAAGCTTTATAATACACAACATATGAACCATTTTCACTATCACTTCATTTCACATATTAGGCCTTCAAATCCACACATACAATACATACTAAGTATAATTAAGTTCATTAACTAAACACCGCCAACAAGAAGGTGGACCATACAACACAAGAGAAATTTATAATAACAATTATGCACTATAATTAATTCACAATTTAACCAATCTATAACTACCTATAACAAATTCCTCAACATTTCATCATACTAAGGCCCTTAGGGCAGTATATAATACAAAATAATAACATAACAAAACAAAATTTCATACTCTACACAAACATATTCATTTAACCCACTCCATGAAATAAAAATTAGGAATATGCATAAACATGAGTTCAATAGGGTTTTGATATTAAAATCATCAATTAATACTAGAAGAAACACATTTGGATAGTACAAACACTTTTGCAATAAACCCATACGTAGAATAAAATGTACAAGAAAGTAGAGTTTTAAAACCCTTTTTGAAATCTTTTAGAAATGATTCCTTGAATGGAAGAGGTTTCAGGGATGCATACCATACCTAAATGATAAGGAAACCCACTAATTATTGTGAAGTCCAAACAAGCCCTCCTAGATATCTTTTTGTCTTAACTCAAATGTTCACTTTGAGAGAGTTTTCTTTAGAGAGGGAATTTTGAATATTTGAAGTCAGGGGTCTTTTTTAGATCCAGGACTTAAAATTAATCTAATATAACTTAAATACTCTAAAAATATCTTCCTAGTTTCCTAAAAGAATTCGGGTGAATTTACAAAACACCCCCAGCCCTCACAGTGAAATGTTGCAGCTTTTGGCAGGACCCATAGATGAACCCAAGAAACGGGGCTTCTACTGCCTGTGCTGCATGGGATTTGTTTGGGTCTGCAACTGTATAGGGAAGCATTGAGATGCCATACCAATTCTTGACCTACGCCCCTAGATGACGGGGCGTTGTCTTGACTACAACCTGTAGGTGGCTTGGCGTTGTTTGAGTAATGGTTTGGAAGCTTAGGTTCTAAGTCTTGGCTCCTGTTCTAGGAACCTTTGTGGTTCCGATGTGGAATCTTACCCTGATGTTAAACCCCTTATCATAGTAATCTATGTCTTAGGAACATCCTACATCAATTTCAAAGCAAAAAGAACACAAAAAACTAACTCAAACACATAAAGACACAAGAACCTTTCTAAGACGTATCATGTCAACATCATGGACGTTTGACGTCCAATGTCAACTAAACATCATACACTGCCTAAGGACACTAATATAAATCATGTTATAACGAAATTAACTTAATAAATAATATCGAAGCTCTAGTTCACCCTAGATCGACTTCTCAAGAACTAGCATGAACATACTATAAATAACCCTAATTCGTTCATGATTAATATAAAAACATTATCTACTAGTATTTAACCAATAACAAATTCAATTAAACCAATATAACCTAATTCTTGTCAAGATCATCACCTAGGGTTAAGGAGTAAAGGCTCTCTTCTACAAACTAGACAAAACCATCAAAATATATAAGTTATATCATAATTAAGTTAGAATAAATGTTAATCTATTCAAAATATCCAAAAGAAATCATAAATAAATTAATTAAGTCTAAAGCCTAAGTAGAAATAAAAGGAAAGAGAAGGATATCAACTACCTTCCTACTTTTTAACTCCCCCACTTAGGGTAAACTCATATAAAGAAAATCTAAACAACCATAAAGAACTTATGACTTACCAAGGCCTTCAATAAGGATTAGTCTCTTCTTTAGCTTTGAGTGCATAGAAACGATTCCTCTTTGAAGCATTAGGATCCAAACCACCATTTGTGTCGGCAAGACACCTACCCATGTTTTTCTTCACCTTTGACGAAGGTTCATGAATTCCACTAACTTCCTCTCCCTCAACTCTATGGGAAAGAATCTATCAAAAAAGGCCGTTTTGAACATTTTCCATTGTACCACACCTTCCCTTAAGGGTCACTCATCCCTCCATTGCTCAAACCACACTTGTGTTACATCCTTTATTTGATAAGAATCTAGTTCCGCTTTCTCTCTTGGAGTCACACGCATAGAATACACCACCTTGAACACATTATTATAAGGTCTTGTGGATGTTCAACCACTTTAGTGTCATGGAAAGTATGAGGGTTCATCCTTTTGAAATCTCAGATTCAAGAAAAGGGAGTACTAGCATTGGGTTGAGGTCTAACTCCTAAGTTAGCTTGGGCAACCACATGAGTAGGGACGATATGAGCTTGAGTCACCATGAGTTGAGTCAAAGATCTAAGGGAAGACCTTATTTCCGCAATAGTCACATCCTCTTCAACATGGGTAGCTTCAAGTTCTTGGGGCATTGGAGGCATTTGGGACTTGAGGTCCTTCAGGTTCCGGAGGGGGAACCACCTCATATCACATCCTCTTTGTCAACTAGTGGAACTTTCTCACCACATAGAGGAATTTATTTATTAGCTACTTTACCCTCTTCCCTACTAGCAGGCGTCCTTCTCGTATGCATGTCCTATAAACATATGAGAAGGGGTTGAGAGAAGGGCCATATAGAACTCAACTCTATGGCACGAATGTAAAGTAGTAAAGAAAGTGAAACATCTATCGTCCTATAACCTTTTGCTTATAGATGTGTCGCGACTCACCCCAATGAACAAGACACTACTAGACGTGGCTTGTGAGACTTTGGACCCTAAACTATTCCCAAAAACCTTATTCCCTGATACCATGTTTGTAACGACCCACAAGTACACACTAGAAAATAGGGCAACCCTTAGGTCGTAACAAAGAGTACTTGACTTTTCGAAGGTCTTGTACTAGCCTCTTAGCTATTATTTGTTACATAAGGCATCAAAAGTAGTGTGAAGTTAAATCTTTTCATGAATAGTAATCATAAGGAAATAATCCTTTAGAAATAGTAATGGATAGTTTAATGGTCACGAGATATTTAAAAGACACGACATAATTATCTTAGCGAAACAATCTTTTTTCCTTGAAATAAAATGCATAATAAGTCTTATAAAAGTCTTAATGAATAACTAAAGAAATAAATACTATGCGCTCAAATGTATGAGGACATACTTAGTCTTGAGAGAGTTGATTCCCAAGCTTGCCTTCGATCCTTCAACTTCCCACCAACCTATACTTATAGAGTATAGAGAAGCATGGGGTTAGTACAAAACATCACATGGTATCATTATATAGCACATAATGTAATACTTCATTTTTTCTTAACATAGGTACATACTTACAGTAAACCCAAAAATCACACAAGAACTACTCCTATCCTTAGTTATCTTAAGGATCCCCTGAGTAACACAAAAGGAAATTTCCCATACATTCTCCTAAATATCTACTTAAGAGATCCATAAAACTACCAACGACAAGCATACTTCATTTCATTCAGACAAGTCACCATTCAATATCAAATACACTATAGAAACATACATATACTAATGAACTTCACATAAGAACCATCCTCCAAGGAAACCCACGATTTACACTTAGTTCAATGTAAAATGAGAATTCCATACTACAGCTTAAACTTATTTCTTATTAGGAATAACCTTAGAATAGGCACATCACATTGATCACATACTACACTTTCATCATACATGTCATAACATCAATATTCTTCCTTAACATATATAAGACCCCCAAAATGAGTTCAGGTGTAAAGATACTCACTTGTTCCTATGATTATTTGAACATGTTAAATAATTAATTTAAATCATTCATGATTTATTTGAAGTTATTTGGAAGTCAAATGTCAAGGGACAACAAAGGCGTTCAACGACTTGTCACCAAATGGGCCTTATGTGTTTTTATGAGTTTTAGTATGTTTAATTGGATTATAAAGTCCTTATATTATTAAAAATGACGTTTAAAGTGAGTATGCTGTGTTTCATGAAGTTTAGAGGTCAAACGTCCAAGTCGTTTGAAAGTTAGTCCTTGAGACGTGTATGTCTGTGTATCTTGAGTGTGCCTAGAATGTTTAGACATGTTGCGTGTAGTTATTGTGGGTGAAAATTATGTTCAAGGTTATTAAAATGTTAATCTATATATTTATGTTGGAAACTTTGGGGTACGACTCCCCAAGTGCCCTGCAAGAAGACCTCAAAGAGGACCCAAAGGATGTGGAGACACTGTCTTGGCCACAAGAACGACCTATAGATGGTGAGGCGTCAATGGATACATAGCCTTGTTAAGGCTTAAGGATGTTTTCAACCTCAGACCCAAACGACTGTTGGCAGTACGGTCTGTCGATTGACCTACTAGGCGTCACAGTGGATGATGCATGTAACTGTAGTCATGCATGTTGTTTTAATTTAGGGGTGAATGGGAAATTCAACCCACGTTCTAACCTTACTCTAGTTTATTTATTTGGTTGTTATGGGTGTATTTAAGTTATTACAAACATGATAACCTCATTCCCAATTCAATTTACACAAGTTAGACTTCCCTACCAAACTAAAATATTCTCTCTAGAACCTCCATTGAAGGTGAAGCTCAAAACAACTTGTAGGTGGAATTTCCATGGGTTCTTCACCATGTTTTTGAGTTTTTCTTATTCGTTAAGGTATGGGGATCCTTCATGTCTAGTTATCCTACTATTTAGAGAGTTAATCTCAAAATTTTCAAAGATATTTTATGATAAAATCTCTTCTTCTTCAATCTAGTCATGGGTTATTTGTCAAAATATTTTTAAAGGATTTCTCATTAAAATTTGTAGTTTTAACGTGTGTATAAATTACGTGTTTGAGCATTTTTAATGTTGGAAAATGTAGTTATTCATAAATTTACATATGAGGGTGTGTTTTGAATTGTGTAAATTGTTGTAAAAAGTTGCATGTGTTGCCAAAATGCTTTTTAATGTATAGTTGTGTTCATTGTTAAGTTGGTTCATTTTTCATGAATTTTTTTACCTTTATATGATGTTTTATATGCTGCTACTTATATCCTTGATGTCCTTTAAAGTGTTAGCGTCATCTGGGGAGAATGTTGTTCTGAGTGGGGGAGAATATAATGCCCTTAAAACGAACTTGGTTGAACTAGCTCTTCACTTGAGTATCATGAGTAAATTTTGTTCTAAAATGGTTAATAAAGATTTTTAGAGGTATTTTCTAATGTTCTTTGATGTTTGGAGGTCAAATGTTCAAGAATGTCCATGACGTTTAAAAGATGTGCCTTGGCATGTGCTTGTGTATCTTCGTATGTTTTAGCGAGTTTTGCGTGTTCATTATTGTTGAAATTGATTGTGGGAGTTCATAGGACCTATATGAATACATATAGGGGTTTAGCGTCCATGTACGACTAAACATAGGACACACAAGGGGCCCTAGAAGAGGACCCAAACTTTTAAGCATAATCTATCGAAATTGGGCAATCGATGCCCTACCATCAACGGGCCATAGTCCTAATGTCGGGCTGTCGTTTGGGAACATAGATACCCTATTATTGGTAGTATATTAACCCCAATGGAACCATTATCTGAACCAAATGATGACCAACAGGACGGGCCTTTTTTGAGTCGACGCCCAGTAGTTGGGGTTCGTCGTTAGGTCACTATAAAGGTGCACAATTATCTGCCAAGGCTTGGGGTGTTTTGGAAATTCACCCCACGTTTTTTATGAACCATGTATGATATATTTAAGGTATTTTAGGTATATTAAGTTCGTTATAAGTCCTAGACCTAGCGAAGACCCCTTATATAAAATAGGGAAAATATCATATATGGCAAACATAATTGATTAAATAACATTATATGAGTATAGTTTACGTAAATACATTCTATAGGTATAGTTTAGTTATTTCGTATCTTTAATTTTAATATAATTTTTCTTTTTTTCTATTTATGCAATTTCCTTTTAGAAAAAGTGGTTTGTAACTGAACCGTTAAATAAGCTAACGATAAATTAGATAATGCCATAAAAAGGTAATGCCATAATGAAACCCCATAGGATACAATTGTATACTTTGTTGATGTAGTATTTGTAGATTAGAAAGAAGACCAATGTAAATATAAGTTTGTCATTATAATGTATTCTTTTTGCGTATAACATTGCATGCGAATTGTCCTTTTTCCACAGTTCTTGCAAATATATTTGACTGCCTAAAAAAACAGAGAAAAGCTACATTATTTCAATCAAGGGCTACATATAATACATTTTTGTATGCATAACAGAAAAAAGTATAAATAAAATATTAATTTGTAATTGCTTTTCTTTTGTATATATATACAAACATATTTTTTTATATTAGTATATGTACATGAATATGGTACTTAAACATGTCAATATATAGAACTGTTTGAATGACTTTGTATATAGTATTATAATATATAAACTAAATATATATTGTACTTCAATAAAATGTATATAACTACTAAAATATACAAATTATAATCATATATGAAATTTTCACATCTCTATGACTAAATACAATTACTTTTTTTATATATATACAAAAATACTATGGAGCCTTTAATATAAAATCCACTACTACCCCTATTAAAACTTAGTATATTATTCATTATACATAACTTAAAATATATATAAACTAATCAAATCTGTATACACGTACAATAACGAAAGGAATATACAAATAGATAATGGAAGATATATACAAATAACTAAAACATATGGGTAATAAACATGCAATATACTATATACAATTACGTTATTACAAAAATTACTTTAAAAAATATTTTTGTATATTGACACCTCAGTAACAAAAGTATTGTATCTAAAGTTCTGTTTTAAGACACTACCTCATGATTGTGATGTTCTTCAGAACCAGCAATTTTAGACGCACTCTCCTCTGAATCACTGTTTACTACTTTCTTCTTTCTTCCTCCTTGTACAATTTTAATGCCTCTAGCTTTGGCATTGTAAAGAACTTTTTGAACTGCCGTAGAGTGATATTCTTTCTTTAATCTGAATTATTCCATTGTTTGTTCACGTTGAACTTGTTGTAATTTTACCATAGACCTTACATCAACCCATAAATCTTGAGTTAAACCCATTGTAAAACGAGGGTAAATTTTCAACAAAATTGACATGCAATGGAATACCTCTGGTAATCCTCATAGATGGAGATGATTCATTCTTTCAGATTTTGAAGAATTTGTAATCTAATAAGAATAATCAATTACTTAACCAAATAAAATATGAAAAAAGTAAGAAACATTATACATATACAATTGTTGAATAAGTAAAAAAATTGTACACGACTAAATTTTAGGATTACCTGCGAAAGTTATATTCAGTTTCATGATGGAGAAATTGAATTTTTGCCAATTTTAAATTCGAAATTGGATAGAAGTATTGATTATAGGAGAAAAGGGTGGAATATGAATAGGAGAGATAATATTGATTTGTATAAAATTATATACAAAATTTAAAAAAAGGTTTTTATACGAGTGGTGTAGGAATAGGTGGTGGACCTCATTAATTATAGCAAAAAAACTATCATTATATAAATTAAATAAATTTAAACTATACCTTTATTATATAATTGCTTAGGGATGTTTTCCATCCAATGTTTTTTTTCTTCTAAAATACTCAAAACCCTCCCTCAAGAACTCTCACAAAACAGCATAGAAGCTTGAACTCAAGGAAGGGCTACGATGTCAGGGTGGACGTTTTCCTCATCAAAAGTTTGTTAGTTTCTTCTCATTGAGTTATATTATCCATTATTCAACTTGCTTTCATTTAAGGGGCCATTTAAAAGATATTTCAAAAATGTTTTCAAACTTGAAACTTCGTTACTCCAGGTCATTGCATGAAAATGTTTTAATTGTTAAAATGAGTTGTTCTTTCTTTTTAATTATGATTTTAATGTAAAAATCCCAGTGAGACAAGTTTTATGCTTTTCTTTTTTTATCAATTTTTAGGTTATGAAATGAGTTTAATGAGAATTATTAGGAAATGTTAGAGTTAAGGTTTCATGATGGTTACAATGTATTGAAGGGATTGTACGCATGATTTCCTTCATGTCTTTCCATAGTGATTCGTAAGATAACCTTGGTTAGGGAAACTTCTAAGTAAAATGAGTTCACTGTGAGTTTAGGGTTTGAGTTCAATGTACTTTTGGTTCAATGTAATGTTTCCTCAAGTTCATCTTAAAGTGGACTTTTGTTCTAAAATTCATGTGCTAAATGATGATATACATGTTATTTACTTCTATATTCAAGAAGGTTTTACTTATTTGGCATGAAGTTTATTTCTACTTAAATTTCCCTTTTCAATTGTTTTCTCATATGCCATACTTGGTAAAATGTTTGTACTAACCCCGTACTTATCTAAACTCTTTAAGTATAGGTTGGAATCAAGTTGAAGATTAGAAGGCAAGCTTGGGAATCGACTCTGTCAAGACTAAGTGTGTCCTCATATATCCGAGGGCATAGTCCTTATTTCTTTAGTTTTTACTATTAAGACTTATCAGATATGTGTGTTCAATGTATAGGGCCCTGTCCCTAAGATATTTATGTCGTGTCTTTAAGTTTAATTGTGACAACAAGACTAGTGTTTATTATTTATAAAAGATGTTTCCTTATTATTATTCTGGTGAAAAGTTTTAATTCCTCACTACTTTTCATGTCTTATGTAATGAATGATAGCTAAGGGTACTACAAGAACTCCAAAAGATCAAGTACGCAACTGTTCCGACCCAACAGTTGCCCTAACTTCTAAGGGTAACTTCAGATCATGCAAAACATTGTATCTGATCATAAGGTTATGGGAAATAGTTATGAATCCGAAGTCTCAAGAGCCACGTCTAGTAGAGTCTTGTTCATCGGTTTGAGTCTCGACACACCCATGAGTTAGAGGCTATATGGCGGTAGAAGTTTCACTTTCTTCATTATTCTAATATCGTGTCTTAGAGTTGATTTCTATAATATGTATTTATAAACCTCTTCTCTTGTATTTATAGGACATGAATACAAGGATGACAACCACAAGAAGGGCGGAGGAAGGGGTAGCTAATGAGAGGATTTGTCACCTTGGTGAGCAAGTCTCTACAGTTGGCCAAGAGGATGTGAATGAGATGGTTCATTTTCCGAAACCTCAATGACCTCAAATAATCACTATGCCCCAAGGTCCTCTGGCACCCTTTGTTGAAGTAGATATGACAAATTTGGAGTTAAGGGTCGTCCTTATGGACTTGAACCGATTCATAATGACCCAAGATAATGTCGTCACTAATCATTTGGTTTCCCAAGAGAACCAAGCAGGTGCACCTAACCTAATTTAAATACCCCCACTTCTAGAATTCCAGATTTCATGAGGATGAACCCTCCTACTTTTCATGTCACTAAGGTGGATGACAATTCATAAAGATTCATAGATAACGTGTTCAAGGTGGTGAATGCTATAAGTGTGACCCCTAGGGAGAGAGTGTAGCTAGCAGCTTACAACCTCAAAAATGTGGCTCAATTATTGTTTGAGAAATAGAGGGATGAGAGACCGCTAAGGGATGGTCCGATAGATTTGGAAGTGTTCAAAGTGGGTTTTGTTTATGGGTTCTTACACTTAGAGTGGAGATAGAAGAAGATGGTGGAATTAATGAATCTTCCTCAAGGGGGAATGAGTGTGAAAGAGTACTTTCTCAAAGTCACCCAACTTTCAAAGTATGCCCCAACCATAGTACCCAACTCTAGCGCTAGGATGAACAAAGTTCTGATGGGATTGTCTTGCTTGGTTGAAAAGTAGTGTTGTATGGAAATGCTACTTAATGATATGGATATCCCTAGGCTCATGGTATATGCTCAACAAATTGAGGAGTCCAACATTAGAGAGTTAAGGCAAGAACGTAACAGGCCTAGGTAGGATGAACAAGGTCAACAAAAACCTAAGAAGAGGTTCAGTCACCAAGAGTCTTCCATGGGAAACATGGATTGCTCCAACCAAAAATTCTAAGGAGGAGGCCATATTTTGTGAAAACTAGGTGTGCTACGTGTGGAGAGCAACATTTTTGGAAGTGTCTTGCTAGAACTGATGGTTACTTTGGGTGTGGCTATAACGGTCAAAAGATGAGGGTCTGCCCTAACATCAAGAAAAAGACAAAGAGGACGACCAATCCCCTAGTGGTTGTCCACATCCTAATGCTCTAAGAACGAATCGTTTCTATGTATTTTGGACTAATTAAGGAGTTAATAGAATGGGAGTCCTGGTAAGTGTTAATTCCTCATGGTTGTTTGATTTTGGTTTAGATGATTGTATAGGATGTTGTTTCTCATATTGTCACGCCTTTTTGTTATGTTTCTTGAAAGATGAATTATTGAAAAGTGTTGCATGTTTCACTGTGAAGGTTTTGGTGTTCACTATATGAAATTTCCAAATTTGGCTAAATTGTATTTTCATGATATGTAGTTTCAATGTGTAAGGAAATGATGTATTCGAGCAATTTTTATCTTGGAAAGTGTATTTTCTCCATAAATAAAGAGATGAGTGTAACAAACCAAAGTACACTCTAGTCGTTACCGGCGTTGTCGTCCTCTAGGAGGACTAAGACAAGACTCTTAGCATTCGTCATAGCAATCCTACGTCAAAAAAAAAACAGAAAATTATAACTTTTCCTTATATAGCATGGAGGTTTACATAGACCTCTACATAGGAACCATACATAGGATTCTCGCAATAGACCAGAACAACGCATAGGAGTTTAGTCTAACACTTTCTCTGATATCAACCATCTAAATTAAGTAAAAAAATCTGGGCAAATCCCTTATCTAAATCCATAGTTACCACTTAGGGCTTACATCAATATAGTCAACAATAGGAAAGAAATGAATGTCTACTAGACAATACATGTACTACTAAGATAGAGTATGTGGTAACTTCCTCGAACTAGAGGGAATACCAAAACTTGGAGAGTCTAGTCCAAGCTTTCTTGCTTTAGTCTCAATCGTACCTTAACGAATCGAACCTACAATGTTTGGCGAAAAAGGGAAGACATATAGGTAAGTACAAACCACATGTACTAAGTAGGGTCCTTATGCATAAAATCTTTAATGCATGAGAAAAGGCACAATTTAGTCAAAAATATGCATAAATGACCAACAATTAAATGTATACATATATGGAACATCATAACCATATCAATATATAAGCAACTCAAGCAACACTTGTACAATGCCAAGAATAAATCCCTATAACCTTATTCAAAGCTAAGGATCATATTAAGCAACCCATTTCATACTTACAATATATTATATTATAAATAACATGCTTCATATACCTAAACTAGTCATAGCTTATCAACATAATCATAAAGATAATCATAATCATAATAGAACACTACTAGAACCATCCTATAGGATCCCACATGTGCAATGTCTAAGAGAAGTCCCATACGCTCCCTCACACTATGTAGTAACCTTTACGACAACTGTAATAGAACTCATATGCATAACTTGTTCATAGTTTTAGTTTAGGGAAATAAGTACCATAAACAACATTTGACCATGTGAGGTACATGGAATCCGGTGTTCTACCCACACACCAAAAAAAGAGGTTCACACATTCCTAAGGTGCAACCATTCATACGTAGCTATTGTAGGTGGATCCACTAATCTAGAGTCCTACGTAGGCACATAGTTAAGGGACAATGGATTGGTTCTAGAAACCTTGAATAATAATCATGAAGGTTTCCATATAATTAAACAACACTTATCTTCGGTAACCAACATTGCTAGTTGTGAAGAAACCCATGTGGGAGGCCGAACTTACTAATCTGAGACCTCCATCTCATTTAGATGCCCTTCCGGTGCTAAGCTATCATTCCTTTTAGTAATCATCATATAACATCATATAAGTTCACATTAGTCTCTTTTAGACCTTTAAGTAAACATCTTATCATAATAGATCGTAGGTGATCACAACAGAGAACTATCCTTTCACTTTAGACACAATATTATAATCATGAGAAACTACATCCAATCATATAATGATTACATCATAAAATGACTATATACTTCATACCCAATTCATCTATCTAGGGTTAGGGATATGGGATTCTTTTCACAAACATCAAAACAACACAATTACCTATAACATCATTATTAGATAAGAAGATTTTACCTTGCATGTCCTTCATGGGACTTCAAACTTCAATACCTAAGAAATAACAATCCACATATTAAATATGGCAATTAATGAAGTAATACATAACTAAAATCAAAGTAAATAATTGACATGTTCATCACCTTCAACAAATCACCTTAATCAATTCAACAAATTAGGGATATAGGGGAAAGACATCGGTCAAGGGAAAAATCATAGGAATTCATCAATTAAATATTAATTCATACTTAAAAACATTAATTCATCACAATGAACTCACAATTTCGTTTTAGAAAGAAGACCCATGTGATGAGAAAAATCCTTATTTTTGGGGATTTAAAAATCTTGTTTTGAAGGACCTCTTGGGGAAAGGAATTACAAGAGTAAAGAAACCATACATTATTGATGAGAATGACAGATATTGTGTTGAAAAACTTGAAGGATTGATTTTCTTCATGGAGCTCTAATGGTCTTTAATGGAGTTTTGGAGGAAAAGAGAATTTGCGAGAGAGAGATTTTTGAGTTCAACTTTTGGGACGTGATATTTGTGTTAAAATTGACATAAAAATGATCCTAAGCGATTTTGTAGTAGCCCATTAAATTACCCAAAAGACCCATCACTTAAATGAGCTTATTTGTGAAGTCAAAACACAAAAATACGACTTTTACAATATCTGGAAAGTTGGTGCGCTTCGTGGGGTTAATTCCAAAATTTATTTTGAGTTTTGAGCTGAGGCACTGAGGTTCGTGTAATCCTCGCGTCGCGAGCCTGTCTCTCAAAACATGAGTCTGTGACCGGCGTGTAAAGATCTCGTCGTATGCCTTGCATAAAATTCTGCTTGCACGCAGACTGCCAGGCAGTCTGCCCACCCATCTTTGGGTCCTCCCCAAGGACCCTTCCAGTGGTTCTTAAGGTGTAATTTAAAAATTATAGACTCTCTATACTACATTCTACCTAACCAAAGTCTTTTTACAAGTTTTGGACTCCATATGACCCTCCAAAACCTTAACAAAACATAGGGATGTCAAATAGTTGAATATCGCTAGTTTCCAGACATTAAGACTTTTCTTTAATCCTATTGATCGGAAACTTCCCAACCAAGCTAATTACACTTATTTACGTATAAAACCATCATTTTTCAACATATTAAGCTCTAGTATAGGTCATGGTACGGGGTATTAAAATATCCCCCCGTAGGAAATTCGTCCACGAATGACACTTCAAACCCTTCTATTGGGAAATAGGAAAAAGACTCCAGACAAGCAGCAAACCAACAAACAATATCATAATGAGTCACAGATCATAGAAGGAAATTGCAAATCCCTTCAACATAAAACATATAATAAACAAATTGGAACTTAATCCACACATACCATAACAAAAAGTTGACTTTTCGTATCCCATAATGAGGTACTACCTTCTCCATTTCAATATGAGCTCAATATGAACACTTGATATTGACATGTTGATTTCTTATCAAAATAATATCAATTATGCGCATTATAATATTTCATGAACAATTATAGCAAACAACACATTCAAGTGAAAGCCAACATAATAAACATATTTCGTGGAAACACAATAACTCAACTCAGGCATGAATTTCTACTACAATATGCACATATTTAGAAAAAAATGATAAGTTCAACAGTATTCATAATAGTAATCTAAGAAGGTACTAAACTTAATCGTGGCTAGGAGTATGGAGAAAGAGATGAAGATAGAGGGTCTTCATGTCGGCCTCGGCCTCCCATGTCGCACCCTCAACAAGGTGGGTCCTCCATAAGGTGTTTCCTCCATAACACTTTTACATAGACAACCTCCTTATTCCTCAATTTCTTAATTTGACGATCCAAGATCTTAACCTGGACATCTTCATACGAAATATTCTCATTTAACCCTAAGCCTTCTAGAGGAACAATGGAAACCGAGTCCTCTATACAGTTTTTAAGCAGAGTAACATGTAATACCGGGTGAATCATGGCCAACTCATTCGGCATCTTAAACTCATAGGCAACACTCCCGAACCTCTTCAAAATTTCATACGGCCCCACATAACGGGGACTATGTTTTCCTTTCTTTCCAAACCTCATCACCCCTTTCATAGGTTAAATTTTTAAATACACCTAATCTCCTACTTCGAATTCAACGTCCCTCTTTCTATTGTAAGCATAGGACTTTTGCCGACTAAGACTCATTCTAAACCTCTACCTTATAATCCAAACCTTCTCGGTAGCCTCATACATAAATTCGGGACAAAGAAGAGCAAACTAACCCACTTCGAACCATCCAATTTAGGACCAACACCTTCTACCATGACCGATACTTGCATGGTATCTATTGTTGTGCGAGAATTATATTAAGGGTAGATGATCATCCAAATTAACCTTGAAATCAATCACACAAGCCCTTAACAAATCTTTTAGAGTTTTGATGGTGCGCTCTTCTAGTCCATCCTTCTGAGTGTAGAAAGCGGTGCTAAGCTTTACTTTCGTCCCAAGTCCACTTTGGAAGGATCTCCAAATGTGTGAAGTGAATTCGGCTCCTCTATCCGAAATAATCAAAAATGGGGTCCCATGTAAGTATACAGTCTCTCAAACATACAATTTAGCATCATCCTCCGCCGAGTAAGAAACCTTTATGGGTAGGAAATGGGATGACTTAGTCAATCTATCCACTATAACCCAAATGCAATCATGTTGTTGACGTGTTCGAGGAAAACCTACCACAAAATCCAGGTTGACATCTTCCCACTTTAAAGTGGGGATATCAATATATTGGGTTAGGCCTTGGACCTCATTGATGCTCGGCTTTGACTTGTTTGCAGTTTGGACACCTCGACACAAACTTAGCTACTTTCCTTTTTATTTGTTTCCACTAATAGATGTCACGTAAGTGATGATATATCTTAGTGGCCCCCGGATGGATGGAGTATCGGGATCCATGCGCCTTATCCATGATTCTATCCCTCAAACCATCCACATCCGGCACACATAACCTCCTTTGGTACCAACTTGGAGACTGATAATTCCAAGCCTTCCTTCAATTTCCTCACAAACCCATCAACGACCGGAATATGAAATTTTTGTGACAAAAGGGAGTAAATGGGGTTAGCGCATCACTTGTACTAAGTATGAGACCATATGCACACACAACATAAAATCATGCGAAAAAGAGACATTTCATTAAAACATGCAATTCACTTTGGAAAGCCTTATGCACAGTCAAGAACAATTGCAAGTCAATCAGATATATTAATAAAGTCAAGACCATGTACATCACAAGACCAACAATGCTAAGTCTAGTCAAGAAACATGCATATCAACATAATTGAGCGCATAACAAAGACAACTCAATCATCAAGTTGTAATATCAACAAACATGTTTAAGATATCATAGATCATTCAAAAACAAGACCATTACCCATTAACCCTCAATAAGTCCACTAGTGCAATGACTACGTAAATCCCCATCACTTTGTTAAATAAAGTAAACCTAACAAGAAACATAAAACAATGTCAGACTTCACATAACAGATCATTATGAGTACATAACATCATACTTCAACAATCGAGATTAAACATATTTTATAAGTTAAACCAAAATCATATAGTGTCGTCAACATGTACGATCATCATATACATATCATTCAAATTTCTAAGCTTATATATACATAGGAACATCCTCCTAAGACATCCCTCAAGGTTAACTAGTGTAATGCATAAGTAGAGTCTCATACCCCTACCAAGACTATGTTAAACCTCTTAGGTCATCCTAGTTAAAGTTCACTACATTACTTCATTTTACCTTTTGTAAACATCTTTCCTTAACCGACATAGAACACATAAACTAAAGTGGAATCCGGTGTCATGAAACCCTATACTTTAAGAAGGAAGACTACTTGCCAATGTAGTACAAAAATATGAACATAGATTTTATTGTGGATCCACTAGCTAGTATTCCTATTGTGATAACACAGTTACAGAACTTGGAGATGTAGTTGGGACCATCTTTATGCTACACGCATTATAATCTCTAATCTCATGAGTACATTAGTGATCCTACCTTACTTTTATAGGAAGGGACACTCCTCACTCTAGTTCCTTGGTGCTACGGTAGAGTCCCTTTTGAAATGTCTCTAATGGCTTTATTAATCATCATAGCTTAATGTAGGTAAGAGGGATATCCCTTATTTAATCATCATGATAGCTCAATAGCAATTGCATGAGTGTTGTCCTATAATTACAATTCTTGCATCTGTGGTTAGAGTATTATCTTAATCATATAATGATAAGGCACATTGGTAAGTTATCATCATCTTTATAACATTTACATCTTAGCTAGCAACTCACAAACCACAGTTCAAGACATTCTAATGCATCATCATACGAATCCTTATTAATCTAAACACAAGGTATACATCAATATAACTTGATCACTAAACATAAGTAATCATAGTTGAAGAGAAGGATTGAGATTGCAAGGCTTACCCATTCTCCGTCATAATCCAATATCCATGGTTTTACCATCAACTAATCAATTCCACCCAACAATAGGAGTATCAACATTATAAAGTAGTAATCTATACAGTACTAAGCCAATTGTATCATCGCTATCCCAATCAACATCAATTCATAACCTAGGATTCAAGGGAAAAGGTTCATCATGAATTCTTCAAGAATAAGGTCTAATTCCAACACTACATATCCCTAGGCCCTCCATAGATTGAATAATATAGATAAAAAATATCAAGACATTCACAACTCTCCTTAAATTAACAAGTAAGGACCAAGATTTGGGGGAATTGTTGAAAGGACATGATCGATACCAAATTCCTACAATTAACATTAATTACACAATAATCTAAACTAGATTAGTCATAGGAAATCATAATTCATCATAATCAATTATTAATTTCAACATAAGGAGAAAACCTTTTTTTTGAGAAAAACCCTACGAATTTGAGTAATTGAAATACGAATTTGAAGAACCCATACAATAACGAAAAATTTTTGCCCACGAAAATTGAGTGAAAACCTTGGAGACTTTGTCTTCTTCCTCGAGCTTCTTCTTCTTCAATGGAGTATGAATGGAGATATAGAAAGTAGAGAGATGACAGAAATATGGGTTCTAATTTGGGTTTGTGCTTTTGAGTGCGAAATGAATGAAAATGGGCATAAAGTCAATATATAGTACTATCAGATAAAGGAAGCAACTCGTAGAAGTAATATGTCATACTTGACCTCTCGGAGGACTTATACTAGCCCATAGTTATCATTCATTGCATTGTCATAGTCAAATTTAGCAGAAAATTTAGAACTTTTATAGCACATCATATGCTAGAAAATTACTTCATATATATATATATATATATATATATATATATATATATATATATATATATATATATATATATATATATATATATTATATATATAATATCATCATACATATTGAGCGACACTAGTCTCTTTTGTAATGTTAGACTCCACATCATAAGAGTACTTTAGGGACACGACCCTTATAACATATTACATAAAAAAAACTTGTACAATTTACAGTAAAGACATGACTTAGGGATACTTGAACTTAAGGATTTTTTTCCTTGAGCTTGAGAATTATCTATCTAGATCTTCACCATTTAATACATCCTTTAAGCATGAATAGTATACAATTTATGTATAAATTATAGAAGAAGAGAGTTAGTACAAGAATGCACTAGGTATGACAACCATGCAAAAACATTCATTTAAAAGGGACATTTTCTTGAAATCATACTTCATGCAATTTTGTGAAAAATTCACAAAACCTTTATACAATAGCATTGGTATCATTTATATACTTCATATAGACATATTCAAAGGCCAAATATCATATAAGATTGCACATACAACTTAAGCAACTTTTAGGGTCACTTTACGATGAGCTATTTTCCTTAACGGTGAACTTTTCCTCTTTATAGTAAATTTCTTCTTTTATGTCCTTAACATTCCAAGAAATCCCTTCAGTGATAGTTGGTGCAATGCATCACCTTTAGGACACAAGGAATCAATCATACATGATACATAAGCCATCACCTACCATAGTAGAAGTATTGTATAACATATTATCATTTAAGTCAAAAGCATAAGAACCTTACAATAAATTGTTAGTAACTATGCACATAAACTTATTTTACTTCACAAAGAACCTTATGAGACCTTACTGTTAATCCCAATCTAAATATACTATTGCAATGTACCTGTGAAGCCCCATAACCTCCCACATACTTAGTAGACCTATTATGAGACCACAAGCCTTACCATCCAATTCATACATCAACAAGAAGTGAAGACAACTTCGTTCATGTCAATAACCTTCATCATATAGACTTTAAGACCAACATAATGCATATATGATTAAGACCACATCATATAGACTTATCAAATTCCCATCTTCATAACAAGTAGAAAAATACTACCATGCCATTAATAAAGACATAACTATAATCATACACCTGAGATCACCTTCATAGAACTCCCTAAGAAGACACTTGTGCAATTTCTAGGTGGGTTCATTACTTCCACCTATCCTAAATAACCTCCCTTAGGTCATCCTAGTTAGGGTCTTAGTCATTACTTCCATTGTCATTTTACTTTAGGGAATCTATAGCCTTAACCGACACTAAGACCATGGGTGCTACATGGGCTTTGGTGTTGTAGAGCCTTACACTGAAGGCATGTGTTCTTACCTAGCCAAGGAAGAACATTAACGCATGGTAGCATAGTTATGAACTCACTTACTAGATCCTATGTGGCAAGCATAGTTATGAAACTTGGAGGTACGTTTGAAAACCCTCTTTATGACAAATGGGGCATTATGATTATTCACTTTTGGAAACCCTCTTTATGCCTATTGAGGCATTTTAGTTATCCACCTCATGAGGAATATTGTGACCTACCTTTCTACAATAGGAAGGGATACCCCTCACTTCAAATTCACTCAGTGCTAAGACAATTTACCTTATGTTAAAAGCTTTTACTACATTTCTTTGTAAAACATAGGCTTTAGGAGATTCACTCCCTATATTCTTAACTCATAGGTTATAGATGAGAAGTCCTTTCATCAACCTATATAATGTGAAAGAACCTTTCACGTGGACATAGAATATTCAAGAACCTATCTAGTTTAGGATACTCTGACAAAACTTTTCAAGAGCCCCTCTATTGACTAGATCATTATATTTGTGTGTGTAAATAAATGTGAGCAAACCTTTCATACAACACCATTAGACCACACATGTTTATACATTACTTAATTCATATAAAAGTGTACAAGTGTAACCTTATTAGCCGTACATTCATGTAAACACATTTAGGCACTCGGTATAATCATAATTCCTCATACCACATACTTAACATTATAGCATATAATACATGTTCATAACATACTCATACATTCATATCCATGTATATAGAAACCAAACCTAAGAACTATCCTATCAAGGTACACGTGTGCAATGCATAGATAAGGTCCCATACCCTTACCCATACCAGAACACTTATAAAGTCAACCTAGTTAAGGGATACATAGCGTATTTTCATGGACTTAAGCTTAGCATGCATAATAGTAGACATTAGTGAATATGAGATAAATTTTTCATTAGACACAAGTACCCTTTACTACATTGTAAGAACGTATAATGTGTGAGAGTGTGTGTATATTGGTCAATATGATCACATAATGCCTATCAACAACAATTTGAGGCAGCCACCCTCTTAAGATAACAATGCACAATCAAGCATATGCCACAAAATACAATATATCATAGGAGAGAAGCTAACTTTAAAATACACTTTAAGACTCTTATTCCTTAACACTTAATTAATTTAAGCACCTACACATCATCTTAAGATAACCATTTAGATACTCATACAATAGCCATACAACCTAAATCACAACTAAAATAGGAAAGTACACATAATCTTCACATAGTGTGATCATCATAACCAAACACTCATGTATTCATAAATTTTCCTTAAAGTCAATATTCAACACATATATAACGATAATAAAGTAAACACCTCCATCATAAGTGGATCATACCACACATTTCCATACAAGTATTCATCAACCATACTATATAGAAGAAAAGGAGTAGAGTATACCTTACCAATTCATCAACCCTTTTGATCAACATTAATCAATAAACCCTTTTTATCAATAATACATGTATAGGGAAGTATCTAAATGTACTTTAATCGTGAAAGAAACCATGTACAACTCATTACAAGATCATGATACAACTAGTGCAAAACATCACCATTATTTTAGAGAATAGATAGACACAGATCATCAACGAATTTCCCTAGTCTTGATTATCAATAAAAATTCATCAATGATGTACATGTAGGTCAGTATATAAAGAAATCATAGCCTAAACGAGATCCTACTACAATTACCAATAAACTCGAGATCACTGTAAGCATGCTTTATATTAGGAATTCATGGAAGATAAATTTATATAGGTTAATTCTATTTAAACTATCATGAATTGATCCACATTTGTTCCATTAAATACAATTCATACTCACATTACATCATTGGCAGTAGCTAACTGTCACTTTAGCATAATTGAATCTCACAATAAGCATGCTTGATCATTAATCTATAGGCTAAAACATGTAGATCAATCCTTACAAATATTCCTTCAATTTGATAACCAAGTGTTCATACCCACAATTAACTAATAACATCAATATAATACAGTAGCTACAATAACATTTACATAAACAAATTATATATATATGTATTGTAGACTCGATGTTACAGTGAAGTCCATAATTGAACAATCAAAAGGAAATAGACATGAAGTATTCAATGCATCAATGTTAATCAATCAAATATCACATAATTTACCATCAACATACATAGTAAACAGTAGACATAAGCAATTCAACATAATAGAATCACAATTCATCCAATAACAAGCGATGATCACAATGCCCATGCAAAGGCTAAATCGAGTTTGGGAAGGGACATGGGTTCACAATGAAATTGGATTGAATTTCATGTTAATAACAATAATTTATCATCAATTCATCATGATTAAGGCTTTAAAACTTTTTGAGAAAGAACACATGGCTAGATTGAGAGATTGAATGTTTGATCATGAAATCACATTGAAAATTTCAGATTAACTCTTGAGGTGAAAGGTTAACTAGATATGAAGGATAAACATACCTTAATGCGTAAGAAAACCTCAAAAACATGATTAAAAATCAATACAAAACAAATCTCAAAGCTGTTATTGAGCTTCACCTTCAATGGAGGTTCTAGAGAGAATATTCATGAGGGTAAGTCTAATATGTGTAGAAGGGATCGGGAATGGGTTGATCACGTTTTTGATCACTTATTTACACCAAAAAATAACCAAATAAACCCATTAGGGTCTGGTGAGGACATATGGTGAATTTCCCATTCACCCCATAAATAAAACATTCACTAGGCAGCAGTTGCAAGCCACCATCGACGCCTAGTAGGTCCATCGACGGCTCCTCCGTGGCTCCACTCGATTGGTTCTTGGGCTGTTCTTTGGCATGACTTAGCATGTCAAAGTTTTGATCGACAAATTCACCACCCATGGTCTGTTTGTCAACAAAAGAGGCGTCGTTTCGTTCAGTGGTAGTGTCTCAATTGCCTTGGGGTCCTTCTTGTGGATGGTTTTGCGGGGCCCTTTGGAAGTAGTACCCAGGCGTTTTCAACGTAAATATACACCTTAATATTTTGAAGACCTTACATGGAAATTTCACCCAATATGATCAGGTAAAACGTATCCAATTATGGAAGGCACACTCAAGACACACAAGAACTTTTCAAGGACTAACTTTCAAACGTCTTAGACGTTCTTAGACGTTTGACGTCTAAACTTCATGAACTTACTTACACTTCTTATAAACATCATTATTAATCAATTAAGAACCTCATAACATAATGACACAAACATAATCCCATAAAAACACATAAGTACCCTCAGGTGAGTAGTCATCAAACGTCTTGGTTGTCCTTGACGTTTGACTTCTGAATGACTTCAAATCGCCTAAGCTTACCGTAAAGCACTGTATTAACATGTCAACAAGATAATACGCACAAGTTAGGCTCTAGAAACCCCAACACATTTTGGGGTTCTTACAAGTCCACCCTAAATATACCCAAACTACCCCTCATTAGGTTGGAGTTCCAAAATTTAAGTCGAACTTAACTTCACTGTGAACCCCCATCCATCTTCACACCACAATTCACAGTTCGTGAAGTGCATGATGGAGCGTGGTGGTGGCCATGAAATGGTGAGGCAGCAGCTCCTCCAATGGAGCCTCATCCATTTCTCCCAACAATTAACTTTCACGAGCACCCTAGGCCCCATCCGTGAAGATACACAACCTTTCAAGTGGCTGGTGGTGCTCTTAGGAAGTATCTCCCCCAACTCCCCACCATGCTAACCCATTTTGCATAAGGCATTTTAATGGAAGCCCGTTGCCCTCCATCAAGTTCACCACGAGTCGTGAAGTGACTTGTGGTGTCTTGGATAGTGGCTAGGACCAATGACCTCTTCTCCCACATGGCAAAATCTTCTTCACGATCTGTCTACCTTGGCCACGGTCAGAACCATTATCTGTGGTCAGGCTTGTGAATAGTGAGGCAGTAGCGTCTCTTCTTGGGCACACCTCTTGGCTTTGTCTTTCCCTTGAAGGTTGGCACTCCTCACTTGACCTTGATTCGTTAAACCCCTCATTGGCACCTAAGTTTATCCCCATCATACCCCAAAAATAAAACCCTTTGGACACCTCTCTAGAACTATCAAGACACCCCACTAGTCGAAGTAATAAGGTCACCGGACGTCGTGGATGTTCGTTGATGTTTTTGACTCCAATATCTCCTTAATGTTTTGTGCACATTATGTGAGGAATCCAAACAGTGTTCTAACCCTTAGATGCTCATGTTAGTCTCTCGTTAGGTCTTAGTCTTTCGTAGTATTACATTATTCCCCCCCATAGGAACATTCGTCTCTGAATGACACTAAAATTCTTTAAAAGGAAGGAATTTACTCATAACTAGAAGCCTAACCAGAAATAACATACAATAACATGAGTGGCAATCAATATCATTAGAGAAAATGACCGGATTGTATGCCTAGCTAGTATGGTCTATATCAGTTATTGTCAATTTTTGTCATGTGGGATACATACATACTTCCGAACGTCATGGTCGTTCTTGGACGTTTGACCTCCAAACAACAAAACTTTTACACACTGCCTCAAAAAATCATTATTAAAAAATTTAACACAAAATAAACTAGTGAGACACAAATGACAATAAACATTTTTAATTAGGGGCGTCACATTCTCCCCCACTTCGAAAAACATTCGTCCTCAAATGACAATAAACATTTTTAATTAAATCAAAGGATAAACTATAATCATTTAACACATCATATAAAGGTAAAAACATTCATGGCAAATGCATCATCTTCATAAGGAAGACAACTACATATTTACAAGCATTATCGCAACATAGGCAACTTTTTGCAACAATTTCTACAATTGAAAACACACCCTCGATTATTTTCAACCTAAATAAGTGTAAATATCTTGGTTAAGAAGTTTCGAAGCAATAGGAATGATGAAAAGTGTTAACGTCTGGAAACTAGCAAAATTCAACTATCTTGACGTCCCTGTGTTTGGTTAAGGTTTAGGAGGACCATATGGAGTGAAAAACCTGTAAAAAGACTTTGGTTAGGTAAAGTGTAGTATATATATTCCACAAATTTGAAAAATACACCCCAAGGACTATTGGAAGGGTCCTTGGGGAGTACCCAAACATGGATGGGCAGTCTGCCTGGCAGTCTGCGCGCAGGTAGAATTGGATGCAAGGTCTGCGACGCGAGCTTTACAGGCAGGTCTTTGCCTCAAGATTTAAGCGGAAGCCTCGCGATGCAAGGATTACATGGACCTCACTTCCTGAGAACAAAATTCAAAAATAAATTTGGGATTTAACCCCGCGACGTGCACCTACTTCCTAGATATCGTAAAAGTCGTATTTTGGTGTTTTGACTTCACAAATAAGCTAACTTATGTTAGGGGTCTTTGGATAATTTTATTGGTGAATATATAATGCCTTAAGATCAGTTTAGGTCAATTTTAACACAAAAATCAAGTCCCAAAAGTTGAACTCAAAACTCTCTCTCCCCTCCCAAATTCGCTCTTCCTCCAAAACTCCATTGAAGACCATTAGAGCTCCAAGAAGAAGATCAAGCCACAGTTGTTCAACCAATTTCGTGTATTTATCAACAATAAGGTATAATTTCTTTCACTCTAGGAATTCCTTTCCCCAAGAGGTCCTTCTTTCAAAAAAATAGGTGGTTCACCTCACATGGTTCTTCATTCAAAAATTGAATTGTGAGTTAATTGTGTTGAATTATGATGAATTAACGTTGCTTAAGTATTAATTAATTGTTAATTGATGAATTCCTATGAGTTTCCCTTTATCTATGTCTTTCCCCTAAATCCCTAATTTCTTGGATTGATTAAGGTGAATAGTTGAGGGTGATGAACATGTCAATTATTTACTTTGATTTTAGTTATGTTAATACTTCATGAATTTCAAAATTTCATATGTGTATTGTGATTTCTTTGGAATTACATTTTGAATCCCATGAAAGACAATGAGGTATGATCTTGATACTCCTTTGATCTCAATTATGTAAGGTGAAATCTACTTATGTGATAATAATGTTATATCTAATTGTATTGTTTTGATGTTGGTTACAAGAATCCCTTATCCCTAATCCTTGATCTATATATTGGCTATGAAGTATGTAATTATTTAATGAAGTGATAATTATATGATTGAATGTAGTTTCTCATGATTATAATATTGTGTCTAAGGTGAAAGGATAGTTCTCACTTGTGATCACCTATTAGCTATTATAATAAGATGCTTACTTAAAGGTCTAAAAGAGAATAATGTTAACTTATATGATGTTATATGATGATTACCAAAGTGAATAATTGCTTAACCCAAAAAGGGCATGTAATTGAGTTGGAGGTCTCACGTTATTTAGTCCGGCCTAACACATGGGTTTCTTAATGACTAGTAGTGTTGGTTAACAAAGATATGTGTTGTCTCATGACATGGAAACCTTTATGATTATTATTAAAGGTTTCTAGAAGAAATATCCTTGTACCTTAACTATGTGCCCACATAGGACTCTATCTTAGTGGATCCACCTAGAATAGCTATGTACGAATGGTTCTACCTTAGGCAAGTGTTAAACCTCACATATTAGTGTGGGGGTAGAACACCGGATTACATGTAGCTCACATTGTCTAATGTCGGTTATGTTAATTATTTCCCTAAAGTAAAATTATGAACAAGTTATGTATATTACCTTCTATTAGGGTTGTCTTAAAGGTTACTACATAGTGTTAGGGAGGGTATGTGACTTCTCTTACACATTGCACATATGTGATCCTATATGATGGTTCTAGTAGAGTTCTATTATGATTATGATTTTTTATGATTATGTTGATAAGCTATGAGTAGTATTGTTATATGAAGCATGTTATTTATATTAGAATATGTCGTAAGTATTAAATGGGTTTCTTAATGTGATACTTAGCTTTAAATAGGGTTATGGGGCTTTATTCTTAGAATTGCACAAGTGTTGCTTCAGTTACTTTTATGTATATATGGTTATGATGTTCCTTATATGTGTACATTTAATTGTTGGTCATTTATGCATAGTTTTGACTAAACTGTGCCTTTTCTCATGCATTAACGATTTTATGCATAGGGACCTTACCTAGTTAATGTGGTTTGTACATTGTATGTTCGAACCGCTGAGGTATCATTGAGCCTAAAGCAAGAAGGCTTGGTCTAGACTCTCTAAGTTTTTGTATGCCCTCTAGTTAGAGGAAGCTACCATAAATTCTATCTTAGTAGTACTTGTATTTTCTAATAGACATTCTTTTCTTTCCTATTGTTGACTATATTGATGTAAGCCTTATGTGGCAGCTATGGATTTGTATAAGGGATTTGCCAAGATTTTTTGACTTCATTTAAATGGTTGGTATGAGACAAAGTGTTAGACTAAATTCCTATGCGTTTTTATGGTCTATTGCGAGAAGCCTATGTATGCTTACCATGAAGAGGTCTATGTAAACCTCCATGCTATATAAGCAAATGTTTTAATTTTCTGCGTTTTTTAGACGTATGATTGCTATGACGAATGCTAAGAGGTTTGTCTTAGTCCTTATAGAGGATGACGACGCCAGTAATAACTAGGGTGTACTTTGGGTCATTAAAAACTTTGTATCAGAGCATGAGGTTAAATTTTCTTAGGATTGATGTCTCATTAAACTACGTCTGTGTAGTGTCTAATTCATAATTGTGAAGCGCGCCACACTTATGAATGAGAGACTATGTGATGCTTAGTAACTTTCACTCTCTTGTTATTATTTAGTTATGCCTAAGAGTCTTAACTCTATCTTGTCCTTTCTTCTAAACTTTTAAATTGTGCTTATAGGCAATAAATACAAGGAGGAACAATGCTCGAAGGGAGGGATAGGAGAACTTGAATGAGGAGGTTCCCCCTCAAGCTCCTCAAAATTCTATTGAACAATGGGGGTATGTCTAATGTTGAGATAAGATTGGCTATTCATAGCTTGCCTCAAGTGTTGGCTACCCAAGTTTCTAGGGGTAAATGAGTGCAAGTTAACCCAAATTCCAATACCACCGTTTCAAGGATTACGGACTTCACAAGGATGAATTCCCCTACATTCTATGGCTTTAAGGTGGTGGAGGACCCAGAAGGGTTCATTGATGAATTGTTCAAGGTTCTTGGTATTATGGATGTTTCTTCTAAACAAAGGTGGAACTATCCTCCTGCCAACTAAAAGATGTGGCTCAAGTGTCGTATGAGCAATAGAAGGATTAGAGGCCGCTTATAGAAGGTTAGATTATTTGGGGAGCTTTCAAAATAGATTTCCTTTATAGGTTCTTTATGTTGGAACTAAGGGAGAGGAAAATGCAAGAATTAATCAACCTTCGTAAAAGGGGTATGAGCATGAAGGATTATAGCCTAATAATCACTAAACTATCAAAGCATGACCCTACTATGGTCGTTCTAATGTTGACAGGCCTCTTGGTTCTAAATGTGGTAGAAGACATGATGTCTAGTGTCTTGTGGGCACGGGTAATTGCTATAATTGCCGCAATAGTGGTCACATGAGAAAATTGCCCTATGATGAAGACTCAAGGAAGGGAAAATGATCAAGCTCAAGCAAGTTCTCCAAACCCGGATGCTCCTAAGAAGAATGTCTTATATGCTCTCTAATCCCAAAGTGATAAAGAGAGCTCACAAGACGTGGTCACCGGTATGTTAAAATTATTTTCCTTTGATGTATATGCTTTGTTGGATCTGGGAACTAAGTCGTCATTAGTGACCCCTCTTGTAGACATGAAATTTGAAATACTATCCGACACATTATATGAGCCTTTCTCGGTGTCTACCCTGGTGGGTGTTCCTATGGTTGTTGATAGAGTCTGTAAAGGTTGTCCTACTTCATTGCCCAATAGAGTTATGTTCGTTGACTTGATAGAACTTGATATGCTAGATTTCAATGTTATATTGAGAATGGATTGGTTGATGCTTGCTTTACCTCTGTTGGTTGTAGGTTAAGGGTGGTCAAATTTCAATTTCCAAATGAACTCTTTTTTGAGTGGAAGAGAGGAAGTCAAATCCTAGGGGTAAGATCATTTCCTGTCTAAAAGCTTGCAAGTTAATTGCAAAGGGATGTATGTATCACATATTGGGAGTTAGGGATCTTGAATTCGAGGTACCTCCAATAGTGTTGGTACCCGTAGTGAGGGAATTTTTGGAGGTCTTTCCCGATGGCCTCCCCGGAATTCCTCCGGAAGGGGAGATTGACTTCGGCATAGACTTGTTGCCAGATACACAACCCATTTCAATCCCTCCTTATCTGATGGCCCATGCCGATTTGAAAGAACTAACTCTCAACTCAAAGATTTGATAGATAAGGGTTTTATTCAACAAAGAATATCTTCATGGGGTGCCCCGATATTATTCGTAAAAAAATAAGGATGGATCTTTGAGAATGTGTATCGATTACCGTCAATTGAACAAAGTCACTATAAGGAATAACTATCCGCTCCCTAGGATTTATGACTTATTTGATCAACTCCAAGGAGCGAGTTACTTTTCAAAAATTGAGTTGGGGTAGGGTTATAAACAACATAGAGTGAGGGGGGTTGATATTCCGAAGACGGCATTCGGAACAAGATATGGTCACTTTGAATTCCTAGTGAAGTCATTCAGTCTATTAAATGCCTCAGCAGCTTTTATGGATATTATGAATTGATATTTTAGGAAGTATCTTTATTTGTTTGTGATTGTCTTCATTGATGACATTTTGATATACTCAAGGAGTGAGGATGATCAAATGGATCATTTGAGAATAGTTTTGCAAGTTCTCAATGATAACCCACTTTATTCTAAGTTTATCAAGTGTGATTTTTGGTTGAGGTCGGTTGAATTTATTGGGAACATTATCTCTAGTGAAGGGGTAGAGGTAGATCAAAGAAAGACGGAAGTAGTCAAAAGATGGCAGAGACATTTGAGTCCTTCCGACATTCGACGTTTTCTGTGGTTGGCTGGCTACTAATGGATGTTTTTTAGGGATTTTCGTCTATCTCATCTCCATTAACGGCCTTAACCCAAAAAAAGTTTAAGTTTGAATGAACGGATATTGTGAGAAGAGTTTCCAATTATTGAAAGATACACTCAATCTAATGCCTCTCTCTATTTACAAGAAATTGGGTTTGGGTGACCCTAAGACCACTGCAATGTGGTTATTGATGGTCGATTCAATGGTGAATAGGTCTATTGGGATACTCCATGATATGTTAGTGAAAGTGGAGTCATTTATATTCCCTGTCGATTTTGTGATTCTTGACTTTGAGATGGATTTTGAGGTGCCTATTATTCTTCGGAGGCCATTCCTTGCTATCGGTCACGCCTTGGTTTACATGGAAAAAGGGCACATGATTTTTAGGATGAACAATGAAGAATAAGCTTTCAAAATTTATTGGTCCATGAAGCACAGTGGTGAGCTCCAAACGGTATCTGCTATATCCTACAAAGTTGACAGTACGTCTGAGATATAAATCGAAGAGAGCCTTGGTGTTGAGGCACTAGTAGCATTGAACATGAATTTTGAGAGTAATGGTATTAAGGGGTATGGGTAATTTGATGTGGCACTTGATCGAGGTTACGTGAGGTTCAAACCAAAGAAATTAGAGTTTGATATGAAGCATCGCGAGTCCCCATCCGCAAAACCATCTATTGAGAAGGCCCCAAATTAGAGCTTACGGTTCTACCATGTCATTAGAGGTACATATTCTTGGGAAAAGTTGACACTTTGCCAGTAATTATTGCATCGGATTTGAATGTGGAGCAAGTACAGTGTCTGGTAGAAGTGTTAAAGAGGTTTAAACGAGCCATTGGCTGGACTAGTGCGGACATTATTTGGATTCCACCCGCTATTTCTTCACACAAAATCCAACTCATGCCCGATCATAAGCCAAGTATTGAGCATCAAAGACGGTTAAACTTACCTATGCAAGAGGTAGTGAAGAAGGACATTATTATGTTGTTAGATGACGGAGTCATATATCCCATAGAAGATAGTTGTTGGGTATCTCATGTTCAGTGTGTGCACAAAAAGATAGGAATGACGGAGGTCCCTAATCTCAAGAATGAGCTTGTGCCAATGAGGCGGGTGAACGGATCAAGAGTTTGTATGGATTACCGGAAGTTGAATGCATGGAAACAGAAAGACCATTTTACTATGCCCTTCATGGATCAAATGTTGGATAGGCTTGCAGGAAAAGGGTGATATTATTTTCTCTATGTTATTCAGGTTATAATAAAATATCTATTGTATCGGAGGATCAATAGAAAACCACTTTTACTTTCCCATATGGAACTTTCGACTTCAAGAGGATGCATTTTAGGTTTTGTAATGCACAAGATACTTTTCAGAGATGTATGATGTAAATATTCTCTTATATGGTGGAAGACACTATTGAGGTGTTTATGGTTGATTTTTTAGTTGCTGGCTACTCCTTTGAGCATTGTTTGAGTCACTTTGTCGAGGTTCTTAAAAGGTGTGAAGATTGCAACCTTGTGCTAAATTGGGAGAAATATCACTTCATAGTGAAAGAGGGTATTGGATTTGGTCATCACATCTAACCGAAGGGGATAAAGGTTGATCGAGCCAAAGTTGAGGTGATAGAGAGACTTCCTCCACCTATCTCTGTAAAAGGTGTGAGGAGTTTTCTTGGGCATGTGGGTTTCTACCTGAGATTTATTAAGGATTTTTCAAATATTGGACATCCTCTGTGTAAGTTATTTGATAAAGAATGTAATTTTTACTTTGATGAATCCTCTAAGAACTTGTCGTCTACAAACATCATTATTTCCCCGGATTTGAATAAGTCATTTGAGGTGATGTGTGATCTAGTTTGGTTGCTCATGGTGTAGTCTTTGAACAAAGAAGGGATAAAACCCTTCACCCCATTTATTATGCTAGAAATGCCCTAAATGAAGCACAAAAAAACTGCAAAGTAACTGAACAAGAGCTCCTTCTTGTGGTATTTGCTTTCAAAAAAAAATTCTCCTATTTGCTTGGCACGAGAGTCATAGTGCATACCGACCACTCCTCTTTGAGATATTTGATGGAAAAGAAGGATGTAAAATCAAGGTTGATTAGATGCGTACTACGGTTGCAAGAGTTTGATTCTAAGGTGAAAGATAGAAAAGGGACCAAAAATCAAGTTGCGGATAACTTGTATAGATTAGAGGATGAAGCTATGAGAGAGTTGGGTGAAAAGGCTAAAATTGTTGATACCTTGCCTAATGAGCATGTATTGGCCGCTTCTGATGACTTGATTCCATGGTTCGCTGATTTTGCGAATTATTTGGCTAGTGATATAGTTCCATCGGACTTGTCCTTTCATCAAAGGAAAAAGTTCATGCACGATGTGAAAAAGGTCTTTTGGGATTAGAATTCTTTATACCGGATTTGTGCTAATGGGCTTATTCACCGTTGTGTGCCGGAAGTTGAGATGCTAAGTGTTTTGGAGGCATGTCATTCATCTCCTGTGGTGGGCATCATAGTGATATCCGGACTGCCCATAAGATTTCGCAATCTGGGTTCTATTGGCCAACCATCCACCAAGATGCTCATGAGTTCACCAAGGCGTGTGATAGGTGCCAAAGAGATGGAGGTATTTCGAGAAGGCAACAGCTCCCTTTGAACCCCATTCTAGTAATAGAGTTGTTTAATGTATGGGGCATTGACTATTATAGGCCCGTTTGTGACTTATCATTGGATGAAATTTATTCTTGTGGCGCTGGATTATGTGTCACAATGGATCGAAGGCATAGCACTTGCAAACATTGAAGGAAAGAGTGTCACTGCGTTCTTGAAAAAAGAACATATTTTCCAAATTTGGCACACCTCGGGATATTATCAGTGACGGAGGTCCCACTTATGCAAAAATTTAATCAAAGGATCATTAGAGAAATATTGGGATTGCCACAATGTAGCCACTCCATACCATCCGCAAACTAGTGGGAAAGTTGAGGTGTCCAATAGAGAAATCAAACATATCCTTTCAAAAATGGTGAATGCTAATAGAACGGATTGGTCAAGGAGGCTTGATGATGCTCTGTGGGCTTACTGGACAGCATTATAAGACTCCCATAGGTATGTCTCCATGCCAACTTGTATATGGGAAAGCTTGTCACTTGCCGGTTGAGTTAGAGCACAAGGATATGTGGGGAAATGAAGAAACTGAAGATGGGATGGAATGAAGCAGTGGATCAGAGACTTAATGGGTTGAATGAGCTACAAAGAGAAGATGAAGAAGTACCATGACCAAAATATTGAGAAGCGCGAATTTGTAGTTAGGGATTTAGTACATCTGTATAACTCTAGGTTGCGCTTGTTTCAGGGTGAATTCAAGTCCTAATGGAGTGGTCCATTCTTGGTCGCTAAAGTGTTATCACATAGAGAGGTTGAGTTGAAAAATAAGGAGGGTGCAAGGTTCACGGTCAACGGGCAGAGAATCAAGATCTACCTTGGGCATGTGCAGAGTGACCATGAAGTGGTTGAGGCATATTACCTTGATGAAGTCTAACTAATCAAGGGACTTACGTCATGCCGCGACGTTAAATCAAGCGCTTCTTGAGAGGCAAACCAATGTGTATCCCCTAGCCAACAATAGGTCTTTCTTTTCATTGTGGAAATAGTTGCATGATTTCGTTTCCTTTTGATTTAATCAATGTAATGTGTAATTTTCTTTTATAGTTTTTAGTGAATTGGCTAGAGATTAGCTTAGGGTATACGTCAAAAAAGTGTCCAGAAAACACAAAAAGAATGGCTTAACGGGTATTAAATATGCAGAACAAAAGAATTCTGCAGAAATTGGTCTGTTGCACTTATCTAAGGATCAATTGACGGGCCTTCATTTCATCGACAAAACATCGATGGTTTCTTAGGTCCCAGGTATGCTTTTGAATTTCCATCTAAGTTAGGTCACAATCGTTAGTTTCAAAAACCCGTGACCCGACCCAACACGACCAGCTATATAACAAAATACCCTTTCAGTTACACTCCCACACCAATTCAAATTCTTTCCCCAACCATTTACCTCTCCTTATTCCCTTATCCCCCCATTCACTTCCACATTCAATTACTCTAAAATATGTTCTGATTTCTTATTCTCTCCACTTCCCGAAATTCCCAAAACCCTACCCCCCAAGTTCCTTATCCATTTCCAGCATTTTTTGTTTGGTGTTTGAAGGTGGGCACGTCGGTTATTGTTGCAAGCTCACCCACACATTCACTCTACTACAGCTTATATGTATTTCATTTTCATCTGCTCATTGAATTATCGTTCAATTTCTTGAGAAACCGAATTGATTGTATGTGGGTCTTGACTTAGGGATTACTTTAGATGTGTAACTTCCAAAAATTGAGTTCCATGTACCGTAGAATGATAGAAAGTGCATGGGTTGGGGGTGCAAACTGTCTCAATGAACTTTGCATTTTGTTTGTTTTGTTTGTTTTCCGACTTCGGGCTTGATATTCTCTTAGAATCTATAATCAAAATTTGCCAAATTGAAGCCCTAGGAATTACGAAGTTGTTTGCTGATTGTTAATGAATGTTGTGTGTCTTGGTATATGCTTGAAATTGTCTATTTGAGGGGTTGAAAGAATGTATAAAAAACATGTGTCTGACCGACAGTACGGGACCTTGTCTACGGACCATCGATGGGGTCCGTCGATAGCTGAACCCTGTATTTAATAAACTTTGGGATGATGGAAGTGAACTACAGTTCTTCGATTGATCGACGGGCCATTCTAGATGTCTGTGTTCCTAACTGAAACCCTGATCTCTTCTGAAATTTTCTAAGTGTCCTATAAATGAAGTCGACTAGGGTCCATCGATTAATCGGCAGGACGTTATGCACGTTCGTCATTTCTAAATGCAAGTTTTGTGGACCTATGACTTATGAAATTTTCAAGTTTCCAGCGATGGATCCTATCGACGGACCATCGATTCATCGACGAATCGTCAATAGTACCCTCGCCCAATTCTGCAGTTCTATACTTCACTGTGTCTTTTCTTTCCAAATTTTCTTTTGCTTGTTTTGTATGTGTAATCTGATTATAATGAAACTAAAAACACTCTTTTCATGTACTAATGGCCCCCAAACAAGATATTGCCTATTCTAGGGGATGGTCCAAGCTTGTCACCCTATCTCGGTAATTGTTTGGTCGTTCGATGATGAGAGAGATCCGGAGTATACGCCCCTAGGCACCCAAACATCGACACCATCTGCTCGAGCCACTCAGGGCACTCCAAAGAAGGTTGCGCCGCCGTAGTCACTGCCGCCTAGTTTGATGATAAGCGTACACTAACGACACACCGTCTGGGTCTGCCACAGGATCTTAAGTAGAATCTGGCTCCGAAGAAACCTCCAATTCTAAGATGGCTTACCAAAAAGGGTCGAATACGCACACTGCCTCCGGTTTTAGTTCCTAGGGAGCAACTCTCTCAATTGGGTCTGCCTGAGATGGCTCGTCTGATGATCCCCACAATGCGGAGTCTGCTCCGGCACCCCAGTTTGGGGTCCCTACACCAGTTACTAATCAACTTGAGCGATGGTGCGTAGATGTCCAATACAAGGTTTAAAGAATGCAAAGTTGTTGAACTATAAAATGGTGCTGACTCAAATATAGTAGTGGAGCGGCAGGTTCTGACAGGTAGCATACACAAAGTCCCTGTGATACATACCTTATTCACCCGTCAAAAGCTCGAGTGGATGGCTAGGAGTGTGGGACTTTACAACAAGTAAATGGTGTGAGAGTTTTATGCCTCATACGTAAAATATCTTCGAGGTCCTTTAGAAAGGAGAGATAACCCCGCCAAACAAGCACCACTCACATATGTCCGAGTTTGAGGCTGTCGGGTAGATATTTCCTTTCCTACTAATTGTCGTGTCCTATAAGGTGAGGACACTAATTTCGGGAGGGCCCCCCTCACCCAAGAGATTGACTACAGGTGGAACGTGATTAAGAGTGGACATCTTAAGAGGGACAAAGATATGAGAGAGTCCATCAAGAGGTGGATTGCCCAGCAGATATCTATAGATGTTGAGGAAGCAGACTGGGTGATGGACCCCAGAGGCCTTATAAATAAGGCCAACCGCACATTTGCAGCAAAGTTCATTTGGATTTTTGTCCGCCACCCCTATCACCCACAGTTGTAGATAATATACTTACCTGGGATATAGTGGTCTTGGTAGCAGCTATGGTGGTCGCATTTGAGATTGACTTTGCGAAATTGTTGATCTCTCTATCCGTGAGAGGTCTTTTAAAGCCACTAACACTTACCCATTCTCCTTCATGATTTTTCAGTTGTGCAAGAACGGTGAAGTGCCCATTTGGCACATAGATTTCCTTTGTACTACTAATGGGTCAGTGGATATTTGTCTCATTAGGGATGAGGCCAATGAGGTGGCACCATGGGGAGAGCCCAGAGTAGATGTGCAACCGCTAGGTGAAAACTTGGTCCCGATTTCTAGGTTCCAAAAGTTAGAGGCCCAGATGGCCACCTTGGTGCACCATATCCAGCCTTGGATGCAGTGATCCATTGCTGAGGGGGAGGACCGTATTGAGAAGAAGGTAGCTCAGCAGACGGAAATAAGGATTTAAGAGGTCCACCAGCGCCTCGATGCTTTTGAGTTGAGAGTCCTCGCACGCCCATCCCCCACCAGTGATTTGATGAATCTTTAGGCGGATGTGGCGAGTCTAAGGGTTGATGTTAAAGCTACCTTAGATATGGGTGTACCCAAACTTGAAGAGGCACCTGCGGAGCTTGCAGAGGATAAAATTTTTGTTGCACTTTTCACTACCAATACTGCACTGCCGCCCTCGCTTTGGAGAATGCCAAGAGGCACTGGTCCAAAGAGAGTGAGGAGGCTTAGTCTAGGAAGAATGAGTGTACTGGTATGGAGGCTGCGAGGAGAGCTTCATTGATTGATGAGGAGGCCCGGCATATGAGGGCATGTGAGTAAGTTGTTAGGGCGTCTAGCTCAAGGTTTGCAGATGATGATAGGAGCACAACTAAGGGTGCAGATATTTCTATGGGTACCACTGATGGTGGCCTACTACTAAGGGGAAGGTTCTAGGAAATCTAACTCGTTGGCTTGTTGATCTTCGATGCTATGTGCCTCAAGTTTGCGTGACCTACCACGTTTTCTTTATTTTTTTATACATTATGGATAATGGAATGTATTTTTTGTTGGGTGTGCGCTAAATGGAAAGTGAGTGCTAGGTTAAAGTCTGAGTATCCCAACTCACGATCCCCTCTCAGTGGTTTTCTTGCCTGTGTTCTTTGCCCCAAGAGACTAGTTTTTTTTTACCATTGAACCAGTATGTGTAGTATCTTGTACAAAGTATGAATGTGAAATATGAATCAAGTTCCGAACGATCCTCTAATAGGGAATGGTTTGTTTGAGGATTATAGAACTTATATGACTTTGTTTGCTCAAGACTTAACGCACAAGCTAATAGAAGAGTTGTGGCTCCGGCTTATCCTATGAGAGGGATGGGTGCTACTAGAGTAAGGGAGTTCTTGAGAATGAATCCACTTGAGTTCTATGGCTTTAAAGATGATGAAAATACAATGGGGCTTATAGATGAGGTGTATAAGGTGCTTCCAATCATGGGAGTGTCTTCCATTGAGAAGGCGGAGTTGGGACCTATCACTTGAAAGATGCTTCCCAAATTTTTTATGAACAATGGAAAGATAGTAGACCAATAAGAACGGGTCCCATAGAGTTGGAAACTTTTAAGTTGTCTTTCCTTGATACGTCCTTTCTTAGGGAATTGAGGGAGGATAAGTTGGTGGAGTTTATCAACTCAATCAAGGTTATTTGAGTGTTAAGGACAATGCCTTGAAAGTTACTCTTTTGTCTAAGTATGCTCCGAGCTTGGTAAACAATCCTAGAGACTTGATGAATAGGATCATGACAGGAGTATCCGACCTAGTAGAAAAAGAAAATAGAATGGCAATGCTTGTGGATGACATGAAAATCTTATGGCTTATGGTGTTTGCCCAACAAATAGAAGAATCAAAAATAAGGAAGGACAGCGCTAGAGAAAAGAAGAGGTCTAGGTTTTAAGGTGATAATTCTTTCCATGCTAAATTGAGGGAAAATATATAGGCCTAGAACTAAACTAAGATATTCCATCCATGATTCTTCAAACACCTCTAAGTTTTATAAGGAGAAGGGTAGTGGTTCATCCAAATCTACTTGCCCGCCCGCATAAATGGTTGTTTTGGGTGAGCGAAGAATGGGCATAGGGTGAAATATTGTGCAAACCTTAAGACTTAGGGAATGGTAGATAAGAAAGTTGATCCTATTAATATGGAAGGTGTTCTTGAAGCGAAAAATAGGTTATATGCTCTCCGATCCAAGAGTGATCAAGAATAATTTCCTTATATCCCTTCCAGGTATGTGTTTCTGAATGATTTATGGAAATTTCAAGAATTTCTTATGATTATGATTTTATATATTGATTTTTCTCTTCTTAATGATGAAAAATTAATATTAGAAAGACATGTGTGTCTTATTCCCATGTGGGGGATAAGGAGCCATTTTTATAAGGACTTTATATGATTTTGTGTAGCAACAATTTGCAAGTAATTGAGTTTTTCCTTGATTTAGGTATGTGAATATAGGTATAATGCATATACGATAGGATGATAGTCTAGAGTTAGTACTTTAGAGAAGTGTTTAATAAGGTGTCATTCGAGGACAAATGTTTTCCAAGTGGGGGGTATTATAAGAACCAAAAAAGGAATTAGGTCAAGATAGAGAATAACAAGTGTGCCATGAGTTTAATCTTAAAATGGTTAATTGTAGTGTTAGAAGTGATTTTGTTGATTTTTGAATATTTTGGAAGTGAAACATCCAAGAACGACCAAGACGTTAGAAACTTAGCCTTTAGGAGTGCTAGTGTGTTCTAGTGTGTCTTGGCATGTTTTATGTATTTTTTGAAATTCAAATTGATAAGATAGTTTCCAAACATGTAGACGAACGTGTATATGGTTTAAATGTATGGGCACGAATCCCAAGAGTCCTCCCTAAGGGTCCTTGAGGAGGACCCAATCTTGGGCTAGCAAGTTGCACAAGGCAGCAACTTCTTACACTAAGGTGAAACAAGTACGCGTCGCGGACCTGGTGCATCGAGGACAAATTTTTTTGTCCGCGTGTGGGCCACAGCGCAGACTCCACTTCTTCAAAATTTATTTTCAAAAATCATGTTGGAATAGCTCTGTGTCGTGGACATGTTTCCAGACAAAAAATTCAAAATTGTAGTTAATTTTTACTTGTCTAAAATGGTCCAATTAATATGGGAGTATTTTTTGTACCTTAGGAGTCACTTATATTTAAAACATATTCAACCCCTTTCCAAAGGAAAAACCCATATACCCAATAAGCAATCAAAAATCCAAAACCCTTTTCGCTTCCAAATTCTCTCAAAAACACCATTGAAGAATAAGAGAAATTTGAGGTATCAGTTTGGTTTAAGGCTCTAATCAAAGGTTTGTGAACCTTGTTCATTCATGGATTCTTCGTGTAGCGCCCATAAAGATGAACTAGGTGAAACTCGATACTAACACGTGTGTATGAGATTTTGAAGTGCTAAAATGGTTTATAATAGTTTTTTGAGGCACTGCAGAAAGTTTTGTTGAGTTTGGAGGTCAAACGTCCATGATGTTTGAAATATAGCCTTAAGATATGCTTGTATGTTATGGTGTGCCTTTGTATGTTTCACATGTTCATTTTGGTTCAAATTGATGTCAGAGATTCCTAACATGTGTAAAAGTTTATTTGGATTTGAAACATCTGGTAAAAACTCCCCAAGGGCCAACCAAAGGATCCTTGATGAGGACCCAACTTGTGAACAAAATCTTAAAAAATTGTCCAATCAACGAGTGGCAATCAACACTCCATAGGTCTATCAACGCCCCGTCGTTTGGGTTGTAGGTTCACACTTAGCTTGTGGAGCTTAATATCCCAAAAGTTGAGTCTCTGATCCAATCGACGGATTTCTTGCACGACACGTGATGGATCTACGAAGCATCAAATTGTCCATCGATTGACACCTACAAATTTTTAGCACGTGTCTCGGCTAAGCCTAGGGACATTTAGGTAATTTACCTAGTGTTCTAAAATTAGTTTGGGCGGTTAATTAAGGGTATTTTGGTTATTTTAAGTACTTTTATGTGCCTAGAAACACCTATTCAAGTTATTATTGAAAATCAATATCCAAAACCGAAAGACGAACTCTCTAGAACTCCATTGAAGCTAGAAGGGAGATTGGAGCTTGGAGCTTGATTCCTCAATCAATTTTCATCATTTTTGTTGATTGTCTTGATTAAGTTATGGTGTTTCATCCTTGAATCTTCTTTCTTCAAGCATCAAGTTCAAAAAGGCATTTCTAAGACTTCTCAAAACATGAAACCTTCTAAATTGATTTCTTGCCATAGGTTCTTACATAAAACATTTTGAATCAATGATTAATGATTTAATTTATGTTAATATGGTGATTCTAAGTCTAAAAATCTATGAAGCCATGGAAATCATGATTCTTTAATTTTAGACTTAAAATGGGTTATTTTATCAAGGCTTTATTGTATTGAATTGTTGTGTAGATTAACTTGGGCTATTGAATTATGTAAAGATCATACTAATATTGTGTGTAGGCCGCCTTATATTGGTAATTATTGTACTGTATTGTGTTGATCCATTGTATAGTTTGATTATTAGATTGAATTGGTGCATATGGATATTGATAAGAGCCTTTGAGAATTGAATTGGTGTGAATGACTATGGATTTGAGTTGTTCCTGATTGAATGATGGTGTATTGACCTAATTCCTCTATATTGTGTAGTATATGTCTTGAATTGTGTTGTTTTGTATGATCTACTTATGGTGGCAATGCTTATATGATATAGTTATGAAGAATGTTTCCTTATCGGCATTACTTTATAAAATATGATATGATCAATTTGAAGGACTATGTGACATGTCTATATGTGTGAGATTGAATTCTCCTCATTCACTATTTGTGGTGATGATAGAGTAGGGTGATGTCTCTAGTGTTGTTAATAGTGTATCATGATATGTTTAATTGGTTATTCCTATGTGATACTTGAACACTATTGAATATGTGATATGAAGATGATGTGTCTGTCTTGTTTGGTAGACTATTTTACTCTACTTGATGCATGCTAAATATATGAATATAAACATCTTGAGTTAGTAGGCTTAGGCACCTTTGTCTTGTATGAGTATGAATGAATGTTCAATAATAGTGTAATATCGGTAGACCTAAGATGGTAACCTTCTAAGCATGACTAATATTTTGAACCTTCTATATGGAAAGGGGGTTTAGATATCCTTCAAGTTGAGAGTCGTAATTGTATCATTCTTTTGTGAATGGTTAACTTAGGGATAAGTTGGCTAGAATGGCTTGAAACCTTCTCTAGGAATTTCATGGAGCTATTCCTTTTGACTATTGAGTGGCATGCCTAGTGGATCCATCTTTGGTAGGTGAATTATAGTTAGGTAATGACTAAGAGATGGTACCTTTTGATATGCCCTTATGTGATTGTACTTACTCTATGATAAACAAGGACAAGTGTAATACTCGAAAAGTCTAAAGCCTAATCTAGATCTTAACATGAGCATCTTAGAGTGGTAACACATTTTTAAGGTCAAATATAAAGTATATAAGTAACTTAGGTATTTTTAGAATCAAAGTGTCAAGGAACTTCCATGACTTTCGGAAACTAGTTCAAGAGGTGCTAGTGTGCCTTAGTATATTCGACAAGGTTCTAAGAGATAGAAAATGATAAAATTTTGTGATAATGTGTCTAACGCGTATTACAGTTTTTTATGGTTGAAATTCTTGAGTACGACTCGCCAAGGACTAACAAAAGCGTCCTTCAGGAGGACCCTTGCATTTTTACAAAAAGTTGTCAAATAGGCAGTGTCTACTAACGATTCCCATCAACAGGGCATGGTCCAATCGATGGGGTGTTGATGGCCACCGTCGCTGGACACTTAGTAATTTTGGAAAAGGTTCCATTTTGGATACTCTCATACCTAAATGATGGTTGTGCAGAATGGTTGGTCCAAGGCATCGTTGACTGAACTACAGCCCGTATGTCGGGGTCTCCTTGATTAGGTTATTGTTTTGCAGTCAAGATTTAAGTTGGTTCAATTAATTAATTCGGTGGTTAGATAAATAGTAAGTGCTTAAAGGAGGTATAATTGATTTAGTTAAGGATTTATATAATCCTAATTAAACTAACCTAATCCACATATTTTCCCCGAAACCCTATTGCTCTTCTTTCTCTTTTCTTTCTCTGTGCCAAATAGAAGAACTCCATTGAAGTCTAGGTAATGTTCTTAAGTCTGAAAGAAGGTATTTTTCTCCATCATTCTTCATCAATTAACAAGGTATGGTATTCCTCTCACCTTTGGGATTCTTTCCCCAATGGGTTCTTACAAATATTCATTTCAAAAGATGAGTTTCAAGTGGGTTTTTTCTTCTATTACGAATTTGATCTTTTAGATTGCTTCGTTATGATTTCTTTAGTGTATTATTATTAAATAAAGACGTATTATGATTAAATTATTCCAGTTCTTGATGAGTTAACCTAGGTTGTGAAGTAGATCATGAATTTGACCCAAGTCCCTAACCCTAGGCTATGAACTAGTGATGAATTATTGTGTAGTGATTCAATTGACTTCATTATGGTGTTGATTACTATTGTACGATGATATTACACCAAATTTTTAGTTGAATTGGATGGCCGATGGTAAAACCTTGATGATGGCTTGTGATTAATATTTGGGTGATTCTTGTGATCTAAATTCTGATCTTCAAGTATGATTACTTGTGTTTAGTGATGAATGTATGTTGATGTATACCTTGTGATAAGATTTATTAGGGTTTTTATGATGTTAAATTCGAATATCTTGAATTATGTCTTGTTATTTGTTGGCTTCGATGTAATGATATAAAGATGGTGATGACTTACCTATGTGCTTTGTTATAATGAGATTATGTAAATGTGTTAACCTCACATGTGTGAATTGTAATAAAAGGACAATACTCATGCATTTCCTATTGAGCTACAATGATGACTATATAAGGGGTAGACCCTATGACCTAATGTAAGCTATGATATTATGAAAAGACATTTAAAAAGGGACTCTAGCTTAGCACCGAGTGAACTAGAAGTGAGGAATGTCCTTGCCACATAGGGAAGGTAGGATCACTAATGTACTTATGATATTAGTGACTATAATACATGTAGCATAAATAGGCTTCAAACTACATCTCAAAGTTCTTTAACTATGTTGCCCCATCGGAATACTAGCTAGTGGATCCACATAAAAGTTATGTTCATGTTTTCGTACTACCTTGTCAAGTAGTCCACCTTTGTTTGGTGTACGTTTCCATGACACTTTATTCCACATTAGCTCTTGTGGTCTATGTTAGTTAAAGTAAGATGTTCCCAAAAAGGTAAAATGAAGTAATGAAGTGAGCTCAAACTAGGATGACCTAAGGGGTTTAGGTTAGTCTATGTAGGGGGGTATGGGACTCTACCTATACATTGCACTAGTTAGCCTTGAGTGAAGTCATAGAAGGAAGTTATTATGTGTTTATGTAGTTATAAATTTAAATGATATGTACATGTTCATCTTACATGTTAATGACACTCTGTGATATTTGTTTCACTTATCAACATGTAGTTTGTCTCTATTGCTAAGTATGATGATGGTTACTCTTAATGATATAGTATGTGAAGTTGGGCATTGCTTATAGTTCTTATTAGTTTACTTGATTGAGTGAGGTTATGGGGCCTTACTTAGTCGTTGCACTAGTGGAGTTAATGCGGATTCATGAGTAATAGTATTGCTTTGTCTATGATGTTATGAACTTTTATGCATGCTTGTTGATATTATAACTTGATGATATAGTTGTCTTGATTAAGTGCTCAATTATGTTTATATACATGTTGACTTGACTAGACGTAGTATTGTTTGTCTTGTAACGTATATGATCTTTACTTAATGAATATGTTCTATTGAATTGTATTGGTTCTTGAATGTGCATAAGGCTTTTCAAAGTAAAGTTCATGTTTCAATGAAATGTACCCTTTTAACATGATTTCTATGTTTTATGTGCATATGATTCCATACTAAGTACAAGTGAAGTTCTAACCCCGTTTCTCCTTTTTTCCCCAACATTTTAGGTTTTTGTCGTTGAAAGGTTCATGAATACTTTTGAAAGAGTCTTGGAATCATTCTTCAAGTGGGTATGTCCTCATGTTCCGAGGATGATGCCTTTCTATTAATCTTGTTATATTACATTGTTATAGTCTAAAGACAATCTATTTGGTCATGTTGTTTCAATATATTGTTGTAAACCCTAAGTGGCCTTTCTACATTGTGTAAGGGCTTACGCCCACGTTGATTTGACTCTATTTAGATTGTTTAATATGAGACATCTATTTTCTATGTTATGTATCTTACATATGTGTGCCATAAAAGTAGAAGACTATGTAATCTTCTTGTACGAAGAGTTTATATTTACTCAATATGAATATATTATATGTAAGCGAGAGATATAAGTAAACCTCATGAAGTAGTGTAGATGAAAAGTTTTAAATTTTCTGCTTTCTTTACCTATGAATGTAATGCTGAATTCTATAAGGCTAGTCCCAGTCTTCTCCGAGGACGCCGACGCCGGTTACGTCTAGGGAGTACCTCCCGGATGTGACACAAATCATCGAGTGAATGTGCTATGGCTAGTAGCTCTACTTGATAAGGATACTAGAGTGCCAAGAAACCCTTTATATTCCTTAACCATGTGACTACATGGGTTCTGTCCTATTTTTTTCCCGGAGAAAGTAGAACATCATCCATTTGAGTAGGTTATAAACTCTGATTCCATGCCCAGCTAGTATGATGTATGTAACGCCCCTAAAAACGAATTAGGTGAAACTAAATCTTAAAACGTGTGTCAGGAGGTTCTATGTTCCTAATATTGTCGTCAAAGAACGTTCATGACGTTCGAGAGATGTGTCTTGAAACGTGCTTGTGTCTTAGCTTATTTTGGCAAGCTTTACGTGTTAATTTGGTTGAAATCGATGTGACAAGTTCATACATGTGTACGAGTATATTTTTATTGGTAACATCCGGAAAGAACTCACCAAGGACTAACCAAAGGGTCCTCGAGGAGGACCGAACTCGTGAGCCAAAAATGTCAAAACCAGTCCAACCAACGGAGGTAATCAACGCCAAGCAGGTCAGTTGACACCCTGGCGATGGGGGCGTAGGTTGACAATTTGTTGAAGAAGCTCAAGCTCCCTGTTGGTAGTCTCTGACCCAATTGACGATTACCAGCACGGCCCATAGATTGGTCTATGTTGTGTTGATGCGGGTTTGTCGATGGTGACCTACATATTTTTCGGCAAGGTCACGGCCAGCTCAAGGGAAACTTGGAATTCACTAGCTTCCTAAAAATAGTTTAGGCGGTTACTTAGGGGTATTATTGGTATATTTTGTAATTTTATAACCCAGTAACCCCTATTAAAGTCTTTATTGAAAATGAAAACCCCAAACACCAAGGAAGACCTTTCTAGAAAACCATTGAATCTTTAAGGGAGATTGGAGCTTAGAGATTTATTTATCAATCAATCAGCTCAAATTTCGTGGTTTAACATCAACTAAGGTATGTTGTACATGCTTGGATGTTCTTTCTTCAAGGATACAAAAATCAAAGTGGTTTTTCCTATCTTTCTCAAAAAATGAACTTCTAAATTGAATTCTAGCCATGGGTTCTTGAATAAAACGTTTTGAATTTATTATTTATGATTGTATTGATGTTAAGTGGATGATTATCAGTTAAAAACCCTATGAACCTAAGGGAATCATGAGATTTTTATTTTTACTATATTATGGGTGATCATATCATGTCTTTATACTATTAAATTCTTGTCTAGTTTACTTTGGGATATTGAATTATGAAAGAAACTTGTTAGAATTATGTGTAGGCTGTCCTAAATTGATGAATTTCATATTGTATTATCTTATATTATTAAATATGGCGATTATTGGATTGAATTTGGTGACTATGGTTATTGGTAAGAGCCTTGGCATAAAGAATAGGTTGAATTGGCTATTTATTGGAGATGCTGAGTTTGGAATGTTTGTATTTTGTCCTAACCTTCTCTATATTTATTAGTATAGGTATTTCAATTATTATGTTTGGTATGGTCCACTTATGGTGGTGGTGCTTATGCGCTATACTCGTGAAGAATGTAGGCTTGTCGGCATTGCTTTATGAATTGTGAATAATGCGTGATCGTCGGCATTACTTTACGAACAATGTTATATGGTTCATGTGTGAATGTGTGAAGTCCAAGTATGTGCTCTTCGAAGGGATTATATCTGATCATTATAGGCTATAGTTATGCCTTATAAGTGTATACTTGATATTGGAGTGTGAATCTTCCTAGTTGACTATATGAGTCTTGTGATGGATCATATTAATGTTTCCATAGAAGTGTGAAGGGTGACTTGTAGTATCTTAAGTTGACCATATACGCAACTTGAATGATATTGTACATGTGAAAATGTGATGATGTGTGTGTCTTTTTTTGGTAGACCATTGTCCCGTTCTTGATACATAAAGTATGTGAATTTGAACCCTTGACTTAGTAGGACAAAGCACCTTCGTCATGTATGTATGTGTGTGATTGACATGTACCTTGAACATAGTTAAAAAGGTCATTAATGTGGAAACTTCAACCTAGATGGAAGGTTATGATATCCGTGAAGTTGAAATTCGTAATGGTATTCTTCTTCTATGAATGATGAAGTGATGGTTGATTGGCTGGAACAATATGAAATCATCCTTAGGAAAGACATTGAGCTATCCTCATAACCATTGTAGTCAACCCTAGTGGATACTCTTTGGTAAGCTGTGTTTTGATATTGTTATGGACAAGATATTGAACCTCCTAATATTCTACTTTATTGAATTATTCTATGATCACAAAGTCTAGTACCGAGAGAGTATGCTTGGGGAGTGACTCTTCTTTTGATAAGACTAGAGTACAAAGAAACCCTTGATATTCCTTGACAATGTGACTACATGAGATGTGTCCTAGTTCTACCATTGGCAAGTAGAAGACCCTTCATCAGAGTAGGGTTGACTGTGGATTCCATGTCTAGCTAGTATGGTCTATGTCGATTATAGCCTATTGTCATATTGTGGGATACATACTACTGTTGGCGAAGTTCTATGAAGTTTACGTAGTGGAAATGGATGTTATCTTAACATTCCACTAGCAGGCTTTGAAGATGTTAGTATGTAGGTTTCCTTAAATCTTCTCAAAGACCAATATGTGAAAGTCCTTAACTATTGAATCTCTCTTAAATGATCTTTATAACATAGTGACTTCAGTAGAGGTCTGTTAATGAAAAGGTATCTATCTAGAATAGCTATGATGATATCTTTGGTTGGCTTGGAGAGGGTGTATTGGTTGTCTCTTCTTATCTTACTTAGGTGATTCTTATATTAATTCTAGGAATGGAGTTTAAATTATGAAATGATAATAATCTTATCTTAGGTAATTTAAAGGATCCCCTTGGTTCGTCTGAATGGGTTGTATGGGAGGTCGATTTATAACTCACTCAAGTGAACCTTAGAATCACCTTTGGTAGGAGGGTCTCATGTTTATGTGTTTTAAAGTGTTCCTGATATTATATTGTGGAGTATGACTTATATGTGGATAATTAGTTCTTATACTTATGTTATTATGTTTTACTGAAAGAGAGCATGTTTCATGTCCATTTATCATGATTTTGTGCATTTTGCATACTTAATGCATCTAATTGACTAATTCTATATTGAGAGACATCTTGAAGATAAGCTTGGAAACTAAGGACTCGTTTAATCAAAGTTGGGGTATGTCCTCACTCTATTCGAGGCCATTAATATCTTTAGATTTCTTTGACTAAATGTATTGTAATTGACTTAGTTTTTTGATATTTTTTATTTATAGGTCTGTACCAAATATTCGCGAGTCTAAGTTGCGTATGTTTAGTCTTAGAATTTTTATAATTTTCTATGAAACACTACCTGAGATATTATTCATGTCAAATTTTTTAATTCCTTATTAATTTTCGTACATTTAGGCAATGAGCAATGTCAAAGGGCTTCTACAAGACCTCCGAGAGGTCAAGTACTCCGTGTGACCACTCAAGAGTGCCATAACTTTTAGGGGGTACTTTGGGACGTTATAAACGTTGTATCAGAGGATAAATTTATGAAGTGTTCTTAGGAATCTAAATTCAAAAAAATCTACGTCCAGTAGAGTCTTGTTCGTTGGTGTGAATTGCGACACATCTATGGGTGATAGGATATAGGACGATAGAGTTTCCATTTTTTGCTACTCTTGTGTCGTGTCGTAAAGTAAAAAGTTATGAGTGTCCTTCTAAATGTTTTTCCTCATGTTTATAGGATATGATTACTAGAAGGATGGCCGCAACAAGGGTTGAAGAAGAGAGGGTGAATGAGGAAATTTCTCCCCAAGTTTAGAAAGTGAAACAAGTTCTCAAATATGGACAAGTCTCACAAGGTGTACTAGTTAAGCAAGGTGAGCAAGTTCCTATTGGGTTTGAAGGAGATGAGGTTTCGGTGGTCCCTACGAACATGACAATGGAGATATTAGGGATGCTATCCTTGCCCTAGCCCGAGCCATGAAAACTCATGTGACTAGAGACATTGGGCCTAGGGTTAATGCTTTGGAGAGTACCATGACCTATAGGTTAACGGTCTTTGTGAGGATTAATATTCCTATCTTTCTTGTCTTTATATTGGGAGAGGATCCCCAAGAGTTTCTTTCTTGTGTGAGCAAGGTGTTGAGTGCCATGGGAGTGACTTCTCGGGAGAAGGGAGAGTTAGCTTCATACCAGTTGAGGGATGTTGCTCAAGTATGGTACACTCAATGGCAATATAATATATATGTTGAGTGGGGTCCCATAAAGTGGGAAGAGTTTAAGGAGGCTTTCTTATAAAAGTGCATTCCCCGTAAGAGGAGGGAGGTGAAGGTTGAAAAGTTCATTAACATCAAGCAAGGTAATATAAGTATTAAAGAGTATTGTTTTAAGTTTATTATGTTCTCTAGGTATGCTCCATCCTATGTGTCTAACCCTAGTAATGAGATGAATAGGTTTGTGACCACTGTTGCCGACCTTGTGAAAGAAAAGTGTCGTATGGCCATGCTCCATAATGACATGAACATTTCTAGGCCTTTGGTGTATGCTAAATTCATTGAGGAATCCAAACTTAGTAGGCTGTCAACAAATTTGAAGAGGAGTGGATCCAATGTGCAAAACAAACCTAGGTTTAAGAAGAGGGCTCCAAAACAAGATGGACCTAGTGCTTCTAAGGTCAAACTTTAGAGAGGTAGTGGTTCTAAAAGTGATAAGCCTACTTGTGTTACTTGTGGAAAGAAGAACTATTGGAAATATTTAGCCGGTGCCTATGGTTGCTTTGGTTGTGGTAAGGATGGTCATAAGGTGAGGGATTGTCCTACTATTGCGTCTAGAGGAAGAGAGAACAATCAAGTTCCTCCAAGTATTCAGAAAAGTGATGTTCCAAAAAAGAATGATTTCTACGCCCTCCAAGATAAACCCAAGTCGGGTGATGATGCCGGTAAGTTATAATATTCTCTCTTTTGTTGCTATGAGTTCCTTCTAAGTGGGGGAGTATGATGAGTAAGGGAGTTTTGATTTGTCGTCTATTTTATTCTAATCAATTCAAGCTTGAGATATAGAATGTCATAGTAGCATGTTGCATGTTGCATGGCGTCTAAGAGTCTAGATTAAATTGAATTTCACTGATTCCTTGCATTGTGCATGTCATGAAGCTATGAATATGTTTTAAAGTTTATATGGTTGTATCTCTTATATATTCTTGCTTCCCTCATAAATTGCTTAATAGTTGTATTTTATAAAATTTGAGTATGTTTCATTGTAAGGTTTGGCAGTTCACTGTAAACATTTTGCAAAAATGACTAAATTGTTCTTTTGTGAAAAATGGTCATAATGTGTATATAATTTATTTATATGATCATAGTAATGTGTGGAGAATAAATATCCTCCTATATAAAATGAAGAATGTGAGTCTTATGGAATGATGAAGTGTAGATTAGTTTCAATCTTCTTGTTATGTTTTGAGTCTTTCGATTTTGTTAAATTGATGTTTATCCTATATATTTATATTGTGTGCTGCTAGTATTGAGTTTATTATCCCTTGATAGTGTCTAAAGAGTAACAAGTGTCATTCGAGGACGAATGTTGTCCAAGTGGAGGAGATTTTAACGCCCCTAAAAATTAACTAGGTGAAACTAGAGCTTAACACGTGTGTCATGAGGTTCTAAAGTTCTAAAATGGTTTACAATGATGTTTTGAGGCAGTGTCTAATGTTTATTTATGTTTGGATGTAAAACGTCCAAGACATTGAGAGATGTACCTTGGAACGTGATTGTGTGTCTTAGTGTGTTTTGGCAAGTTTTACATGATCATTTTTTTTTTGAAATTGATATGAGAGCTTCCTAACCTGTGTACGAGTATATTTGGGTTGGAAACTTCCGAGCAAAACTCCCCAAGGAAAAACCAAAAGGTCCTCGAGGAGGACCTAAATAGTAAGCCAAAGCTGTCAAAACCAGCCCCCAACAACAGAAGCAATCGACGCCCAGTAGGTCAATCGACGCCCAGTCTATGGGGTTATTAGATTGAAACTTGGTGTAAGGATATCATTATCCTAGTGTGAAGTCTCTAGCCCAATCAACGGTTGCCAGCAAGGCCCTTCGAGTGGTCTACGTGGCGTTGATATTAGTCCGTCAATGGTAACCTGCAGGGTCACGTCCAGCTTAAGGGAAACTTGGGGTTTTTAGCTAGCTTCCTAATAATAGTTTGGGAGGTTACTTAGTGGTATTATGTTTATTTTAAGTAATTTGATAAGTCTAGAACCCCTATTCAAGTCTTTATTAAATATCAAAACCCCAAACCCCAAGGAAAAACTCTCTAGCACACTATTAATGCTTGAAGGGACATCGGAGCTTGGACCTTGATTTATCAATCAAATCTTCTCAAATTTTGTGGTTTAGCATCAATTAATTTATGTTTTTCATCCTTGAATCTTCTTTCTTCAAGGAGTCAAACTTCGAAGTGGTTTTTCGAGACTTTCTCAAATGATGAACTTTTAAATTCAATTCTAACCATGGGTTCTTGCATAAAACATTTTGAATAAAATATTTATGATTGAATTGATGTTAAGATGATTATTATAAGTTAAAAACTCTATGAACACATGAAAATCATGAAATCCTTATTTTGACTATATTATGGATTATCTTAGCATGTCTTTATACTATTGAATTCTTGTGTAGTTTTTTTTGGTATATTGAATTATGAAAGAATCATGTTAGAATTATATGTAGGATGTCCTAAATTGATGAATTTCATATTTTATTATCTTGAATTATTGAATATGGTGATTACCGGATAGAATTTGGGGACTATGGATATAGGTAAGAGCCTTGGTGTAATATATTGGTTGAATTGTCTATCGATTGGAGATGTTGAGTTTGGAATGGTTGTATGTTAACCTAACCTTCTCTATAATTTGTAGTATATGTATTTCAATTATGATGTTTTGTATAATCCACTTGTGGTGGCGGCGTGTCTGTGCTATACTTGTGAATAATGTGGCCTCTTTGACATTACTCAAAAAATTGTGAAGAATGTGGGCTCGTCGGCATTTCTTTACGAACTATGTTATGATCATGTTATAACTTAGATATGTGATCATTGTGAATGTCTATATGGTGCATGTGGAAACGTGTGAAATCCAAGTTGGTTCTCTTCTAAATGATTGTATGTGATAATGATAGGATATAGTGATGCCTTATTAGTGTATACTTGATATTGAATTGTGAGTCTTCTTAGTTGACTATATGAGTCTTCTGATAGATCATACTGATGTTTCTATTGAAATTTGTTGGGTGAGTTGTAGTATACTTAAGTTGACCCTATATGCTACTGAAATAATATTGTAGATCTAAAATTTTGATGATATGT
>JAKWIY010002803.1:0-127151 GCA_027704805.1 Solanum corneliomulleri
ACTTGATGGTACTTGTTGATGATGATAGTACTGTGTTGTTGCTACATGTTGAGTTTATAGTTGATTTATATATTACTTGATATATATTATCCTCTATTGGAGTTGGCCGATGATATCTACTCAGTACTTGTGGTTGTACTGACCCCTACTTTTATGTTTCTTCTTTGTTATTTGTGTAATGCCAGCAAACGTTCCGTCGTCTTCAACTCAGCAGTAATTCTAGCCAGTCTTCACTACATCGGAAATTCAGGGTGAGCTAATGCGTCTAGCTTGGACTGGATCTTCTTCTTCAAGTCTCGATGCCTTGAACTTCCGGCATGGACTAGCTAGTATTTGTTTTAGCTTCTTAAACAGTTTTAGTTTAGTAATTTGAGGATAGATGTTCTTGTGATGATGACTTCCAGATTTTGGGGATAATAATAATAGTTTTGAATTGTTTTTATTAATGAGTTTAAGTCTTCCACATTATTTTCTGTCGATATACATTGAAATGTTAAGGGTTAGATTGGTTGGTTCGCTCACATATGAGGGTAAGTGTGGGTGCCAGTCGCGGTTCAGTTTTGGGTCGTGACAGTTTTACAATACTACCAATACATATCATTCGCTATTAAGAGTTCACTACGAATATCGTAAAAGAAACCATAACCTACCTCCACCGAAGACTAGTGATCAAGCAAGAATTTCCAAAGCTTTGTTTTCTCCTCAGCCTCGTTCGATTCAATCCTCTCTCTCTCTCTCTCTGTTCTTTCTATTTTCTTTATTCAAACCCTCTTTCTTTTACCCTAATTAACATATAATTAAGTGTAAAAGATGGCAATAATACCCCACTAATTAATCCAAAGTTACCTCTTTTATCCCTCAAGAATTTGAGTTATTAATATAAACCCACGAAATCTATAATTAAGGAAAGAATAGTCCAAAGCGTCCCTTAAAACGTGTAAAGAAATCCAATTCTGCCTGGGATTTGTGCAACCTGTGACGGCCCGTCGTGCCTGCGACGGTCCGTCACGCAGGTCGTCGCAACATCCTAGAATTCCATTTTTTTCACCAAGTACCTGTGACGGTCCGCACACTGTGACGGTCCGTCTGCACTTCCGTCATGACGGTCAGAGGACTCATTTCCGTACCAAATTCTCAAGAGTTGAAGTGTTTTGAAACGGTGCCTCACGTCGGTTCGTCGTAGCTGTGACGGCACGTCCTGCAGGTCCGTCACAGATTACAGAGAGTCGATTTTAATACCCAAATTTCAGAATTCTAAGTGTTCTGGGACGAGACACCCTCGACGGTCTGTCGTGCCCATGACGGTCCGTCGTGTGACGTCGTCTCAGCCAGTTTTCCAGAAATAAAATCTGCTGCTCAAAACGACTAAACAGGTCGTTACAACTTATCACTAGTAATTCCTCTCTCTCTCTCTCTCTCTCTCTGTGTATATATATATATATATATATAAATAGATAGATAGATAGATAGGTAGATAGATAGATAGATAGATTGAGAGATAGATAAACCTATAACTGTTAATCAAGTGCTGCTACAAATTATTTTTGATGCAATGATTGAATGTACGTCATTGTGTATCTTAGAGTATATCCTAGGAGCCCATTTTAAAATCTATGAATCAATTTAATTTGAGCCCATTAAGTCCTTCTTTCCTAAGAAATAACAATGACTAATTTTTATATGATATTCTATAGGTCGATTTAATACATAAATTAGTCTATTTTTAAAGCTAAGGATCTATCGACAGTGCCGGAGCCAAGATGTTCATCCGAAATCCTTGACGAAAAATTACTCTACTTATTTTTTTTGTAATTTAAATAACTAGACAAAGTGTCTATAATTTTTTTTATTAAAATTAAAATCCTCAATAAAAATTAGTACAAGCAAAAGGAGAGTAGGCTTTACCTTGGAATGACCCAACCCACAGGGTCGGGTAGGCACCCACTCTAAACCCTATGTAAAATAACCCTCATAACCAAACAACTAGAAAACATGCGGAAGTTAATGAAAATAAAGGCAAGTCAAGGATATTTAAGAAAATCGATATATTGAAGGGTAAATATTCATTACGACGTTTTATTCATGCACTAGAAATTTTTTTTATTAACTTTACAAGCTAAGGATATCGTCTAATATGTACCAAAGCTACCAAAAATTACAATAGGATAACAATATGACAAAATGACACTAATCCCACCCTGTGGAAGGACGAGCCGAAGCTGCTGGAAAATAACTTCATCTTCATCTAATGAAATGTCACCAATCCTACATCCACACTATGTCAAAAAAGACATAGTAAGAGTAATATCAGTACATCCACGCATTAATTGTTTTTTGAGGACAAGATAAGGGAGATTGATCTGGAGTTGTTGTGGGAAACTATTGTGGATTCGGAAATGGGATCAGGTTTTCAAGGCTACAACTGAAGGTATCACTAGTGTTGACTGGTCACCGGAAGGTAAGATGTGGCTACACATTGTGTCTAGGAGGATTCTGCCAATGAGTAACCGCACTAACATAACTTATCATTGGGCTCTCGTGGTGGCATCTACTTTACAAGGTATTAGTTGAATATGGGCGCACATATTATTGATTAGTGGATGCGCATCAAAAAGATATTCTTTATCCCTGGTCCTATCACTGCCCTATACAAACGAGTAGGTATGCCTTGTTCAATGCAGATGAGGTATTACCTATGGATCCCCCTACTCACACTATTTTTGTTTGGGCAGGTTCTACTTCTACAGGAAAAAGAAGGAGGAACAACATGTGTTGTAGCAGTAGGGCACCCAGTGGTTTTGTCAATGAGTACCCACATTTTAGAGCACAGGTGGAGGAGGATTTAGCTGTTGTCCGGGGAATGATGGGGAGCATTCCTATTTATCGTACTTCGGTCCCGCCCAACACTTCCATGTAGGCTGAGATGCTTCACCGTCAGTTTTGAAAGGAGAGGAGGAAGGGTGTGGTTCGATAGCGTGTCATACTGAGGATATTGAAGACGATTTAGACGATATTAGCCTATGTTAGTCCTAGTGAGTCTCTTCATATACTTCATCTAGATGATTTCAGGGATTTTAACATGTTGAATAAGGCTTGGAACGGGGTGATGCCTCCGGAGCAGCTTGACTCTAACATCAACACATCCCCATCCAAGAGTACTAATTAGCTTCCCCCTTGCCTCTTTCGTTGTAATTCAGAACATATAAGTTTTATCTTAGTTTTGGACAATACTAAGTTGTTGTAGAACATGGATGCTTGATTTTGGTTTATCTGATGCAACCAGTTTTTTATTCTAATCACTTTAGTTACTACTGGTGTTATACACCTGCTTAAGAGTTTTAGTGGTTTGCTTGGATTCATTCTGGATCGATCATACATTGATTACTAGGGAAAAACAAAAAAAATTGTTGAGGTTCTTCCTCTCTCTATCCCAGTTTAGCGATATAGTGACAACAAAAATAATCCTGCCGCAACAGCACGTGCGATACCAGAACCTGGCTAAGGGTTTTCTAGCAATTTTTTTCATTTTTTAAAACTTTTCTATGTCTTTATTTTCATTATCCTATCAAGATTCTAACTTTACCCAAAAAAATTAATTCGATATTCTAGGCTATACATCCCAAGGATACACCCATACACTACAACTTTTCAATGATCAAATTGTAACTCTAGTTATATCGACTTCAGACACTCCACATGGTGTCCTTCATACGATTACTCACCCAACTGTATTTCTCCACTTCAAGAATTATTTAGGCTATCAAACTACTTTGATATTCACATATACATCGTTCAATACATGGTACACAATAGTAGATAAATACAACAACAAGGATATATTTCAATTAGTTACAAACAACTTCAAGTACACATTCATAATTTACTAGACACAACAAACATGCATTTTAAGTTTAATAATTTTTACGTCCCATAGATAAGATTTAACAATCATCCATGTTCGTTTTATCTCCTCGGGTTGTTCCAATTAGCTTTTTGGTGTCCTTCGATCGAATAAAAAATGCCAATCGTCATCGTCAAGATACTAATTGGAAACAGGAGATAAAAATAAGACTTAACATATACCACAGTGACACTAAGCAGGAAAAGAGTAAATGAATGAAATGACTCCTTGGAATGCATCGAACCCTCTTGTGGATTTGATGTGGACATCAACGCACCAATGCACAAGATTCTAGTCCTTATTTTTCTGTTGTATGAGGAGATCGGTAACCTAGGCTCTAATATCAATGTGTCATGACCCAACGCACCAGGTTGTGTGAGAACCCACTCTAAACCTAACTAGGAGAACCCTCACAAATAAAGTACTAGAAAACATGAAGAATTTAAAGAAAATGAAGGGAAGTCAAGGAAATTTAAGAAAATAGACATGTTGTAGGGTAAATAATTATTACGATCTCTTATTCATGCACTAGTCAAAAAATTTATGTAACATGACAACACCAATGATATAGTCTAATCGGTACAAGATCTATTAAGAATTAAAACATGATAACAATTACATAAAAGGATAAAGCTCCCACCATGCGGAAGGAAATGTCAAAGCTACTGGAGGATTTTTTCGTCTTCACCTAATGAAACATTATCAATCCTGAATCAAGACTATGTAAAAAAAGATATAACAAGAGCATTATCAGTATAAGCACACGTGCTAGTAGGTATCATCGGTAAACCTGACACCATCCTTATATGATATGAACAGAACAACAAAAGATGATGTTTTGACCACTCACTACTCCTCCCTTAGCCTTTACATACAACACATTCCAATTACCACCTAACTTTTTCTTACGAGCTTACAACTTAAATGCACTAACCACTTTTTATACTACAAGTACCGCTATCAAACTAAAGGTTCCACTAGATCATAGCAAAAACATACTAACCACATTGTATAATATGGGTAATACTACAACAATTAAGATTCCCACCCATCATAGCTTAAACATACTAACAAGATTGTATACTACAAGTAGCACTATCACACTTAAGATTCCAATAGATCATAATATAAACATACTAACCGCATTGTATACTATGAGTAACACTAAAACACTTAAGATTCCAATAAATCATATCTTATACATAATAACTTGTAGAATTGGTGGAAACTTCGACCAGTGGCATGACCTTGAAGGTTCTGACTATTATTCATAAAGATTATGACCAATAGTGATAACCTTAGTCTTTTAAACTTGAAAATTCTCAGAAATATTGCGAAGGCTAACCTTCAAATGAGAAATCATCCTCAATAACAAAAGGGACCTTATAGATTTGCAATCCTTGTTCTCTTAGGGATATTTCTTCTTCACATACTTTGTAAATCTTTTCCTAATTTTTAAAGGATTAAGATATTGTGTGTGTTTGAAAACTCTAAATCATTTAAGAATAATTGATTTAGTGTGCAACATTATGTGTTGCTTAGTCAAAGTTTAAGTCATCCAGAGTGTGGTTATTTAGTGGACAACCTACGTGTTTCTTAGTTGAAGTCTATGTTTTCTAGTGGTGATAGTTTAGGGGTAAGTGTCACATGTGCTAAGGATCTTCAAGTAATAGAGTTATTACTTGTTTGTCAGATTTATAACTTTTTCTCAGGTTCGTTATAACTGTTGTTCACTTTCACTTAAAAAAGATAAGTGAAATAGTTTAAAATCTTGTGGGACCTTGTCCCTTGACTAATAGTGGACCCACACATTCTATAAGGATATCAAATTAAAACTAAGTAAACCTATAAAAATCTAGTCCTCAACAAAATGTGACAAGCGATATGTTTGAGGCTAAGGAAGAAGTTTGGGGTCTTCAACCTAATTGCAAATCTCAAATTCTTCTACTACCTACCCTTACTTATTGTTGAACTCTAATGTATCAAAAAACTTCTTTATAAAGTTCTACATTCAAAAAACATTTTTGAACCAAACAACAATCTATAAACCTAGTAGATTCAACATTACTACCCTCACAAAAGATTGGATACAATATAGATGCATTAGAGGAATTCAAAGGGGCATTTTTCTATGATTGGAATTATGTATTGGGAAGTAGTATTAGATCCACGAAACAACTTCACTTGGTGGTGGTGCTGCTACAAGATATAATGGATCTCAATGAATAAGTATAGTTACAACAAGAATCTAGTGTAGTAGATTAATTCATAGTTATCTCACTACAAGCATTTACTAGTTAGTAGGGTATCAAAACATAAGGGTTATAGGGTACCATGAGAAGAGATCCTTACTAGTGTTGATTTATACTAGACGCACCCATAATTTCATTGTATAATAAGTGACTAACAACTTAGGCTGTAAATTTATTACGATCATTGAACTATCTATAAGTGTGGCTGATGGAAGAAGGCTACAAACTAGTTCAATATTCAAAATTTACAATGGTTATTACAAGGAATAATTTTTGTTCACATTTCCTACTTATGACACTAGGAAATATAAAGACGGTATTGGCGGTTCAATGGTTGAGTACCTTAAGTTGAAATTTTTTTTATATCAATAAAAATTGTTGATATTTTGTACGAGGGGAAGAAATATGTCCTAAAAGGTGCTGGAACTCAACATGAGGTACGTAATTAATCCAGTTACTAAATAATATAAGGGGTCAAATTCTTAATTATTCATGATGACTTTGATGCAATAGACATCAACTCAAGGATAATCAAATGTTATTTAAGTTACTAATGGTAATGAGATTGTGTTAGGAATTTTATTTTTCAACTGAAGTTAATTTATATTTATTTCATTATATTCGATAAAACTTAGTCAATTAGTTGTTAGACATCTGTTCTTTTTGTTTTTGAGTAAGTTAGTGAGTTAAAAATATTCTAGTCGTGGGTTTACTTTACTGACATCGTGTTAGGAATTTTCTTTTTCAACTATAGTTAATTTTACTTTTACTGTTTTATATTGCATAAGACATAGTAAATTAGTTGTTAGATATGTATTCCTATTATTTTGGAGTAAGTTAGTGAGTTAGGAATCCTCTTAGTGATGGATTTATTTCTTTCTATTTTTCATCTTCATTTTTATAAATGTAATGTGAAGACATAAACAAAAATGTCTTTCTACTAATTTTTTTCTTTACTTATCCACTATCTAATAACTCATATTTATGAATTTTACCAACAATTTATCTCAAAGCTTTTTTATCTAGAAAGATCTAGGTATTTTTGTTTTAGTGATTATTTCATGTAAGTCAAGCAACACTACCAGAAACAACAAAAGATTAAACATGGAAGAAAGCACAAGTTTCTTAGTAATGGAATCTCCTATCTTCAATGGTAAAAACATTATCATATGGGCAGTGAGGATGGAAAATTATCTCGATGAAGACTATGAAATTCTTCCACTTCCCAGTAACCCAACAATTCCATAACTTGAAAATCACAAGTACAAGAAAACTTGAAATCTAAGGCAAAAACAAGTCTTTTTTAAGAAGTCTCGTGAACTATTTTCACTCGTATCATGTCTCTTAAATAAGTAAAAGCCTTCTAGGATTATATAAAGGTAGAATATGAAGGACATGATCGTATAAAATCTATGCAAGTGCTGAATCTCATTAGAGAGTTTGAGTTACAAAAGGCTAAAGAATAGAAAAACATAAAAATAAATATGCTGAGAGGTTTATGAGCATAGCAAACATAGTGATATTACCTTGTTCTGATAATAAAGACTCGCGTAATGTTAAAAGGATCATGGTTACTTTACCTAAAATATTTGAAGCTACCATTACCACTTTATAGAACACCGGATCTATAAAAACTCTCTTTGGTGGAATCATCGAATACCTTGGAGGCTCAAGAACAAAGAGGGGTTATGAAAGAAAATAGAATTAGAGGAGAAGCATTGGCGGCCAAACACGAAGATAGTGGAAAATACAAAAATAAAGATAATAAGAAGAACCAACCATCAAATGGAGAAGGTTTAACATGCTTTAACAAAAAAAGAATAGCAGGTAGCTTAAAAGGAAATGATTGTCCATGTGAGCATTATGGAAAGAATGGGCACACGCCGTATAAATGTTGTAAAAGAATAGATGCTAAGTTCATCAAGTTTGACCAACTTATGCATGAACAAAATATTTGAAATAAGTAAATACGGTAGCAAGACATAGCTCCCAGGTTGTTACGAACAGGAAGATGATCAACTCTTCGTGGCATCGTGTTTTGCAAGCATTGTTTCAACTAAGGATTTGCTGATTGATAGAGGATTCAAAAGCCACATGACTCATGACAAAGATCTCTCTAAAGAGGTGAAGCTTACTGAAGTTACGAAATGAAGAATAGGTCATGGTTGTTATATTCAAAGAAAAGGATTGGGAACTGTTACAATTGAAACACAATCAAGTGCCAAAGTAATTTCTACTGTTCTTTATGTACCTGATTTAGATCACAACTTGTTAAGTATTGTTCAGTTGTTAGAAAAAGGTTTCAAATTGTACTTCGTAGATAAGGATTGCTTGATCATGGAAGCCTAAGGACATGACTTGTTTAGAGTCAAAATTAGAGGTGGAAGATTCTCATTAAATCTATTGGTGGAAGAACAAGGGGTGTGTTTAGAAAGAAAAATTCTTAGGAGTTATGGCATAAGATACTCTAACACTATCATTATCAAGTTTTGTCAGAATTCAAAAATTTCTGATTTTCAATAACCCTTTTATAATGGGAGCAACTTATTTCAATTTTAGTCTTGTCAATTCGTAGAATAATGTAGACTTACATTCCCAAAGGCACCTTGGATAGAAACAAGAAAGTTGCAGCTGGTTCACACAGAGGATGCAGGACCACAAAGAACTTTTTCACTTAAAGGTAGTCTTAGTATGTTTTTTTATTGATTAATGATCTGATTTGAATGTGCTAGATATACTTTTTGAAATAGAAATCAAAGGTCAAGAAACTTTTTTTGAAGTCGAAAGCGAAACCCATAAATAAAAGTTGCTACAATATTCAGATTTTCCGATCTATCAGTAGCAAGGAGTACACTTCTCATCGGTATGGTCTATTTTACAAAGAAGCATGGATTGAACTTCAACTTACTACTTCTTATACTCAAGAAAAAATGGTGTTTGTAATAGAAGAAAAATAATTATCATGGATATTGCAAGATCTATGTTGCACTAAAAGAATTTTCCAAAGATGTTTTTGACAGAGGCAGAGAATACAGTTGTATTCCTACAAAATTGACTTCCCTCAAAACTTATGAAAGATCAAACTCCTTTTAATGAATGGTGTGGATACAAAACTCCGTTGGATTCACTTATAGTGTTTGGTTTTCTTTTTTTTTTTTACCTATGTGCCTAAGGTCATACAGGATAAAATGGATTCTCCAGGGATTTTAATTGGTTATAGTAATGTTTCAAAAGTGTACTTAATCGTTCAACCTGAAGGTGAAAATATACTTATCGTAAGATATATCCACTTCGTGGAGAATGAAGAATGGGATTGGGATTACTCAAGGTATTCCTTATAGAAATCAAGCTAGTGGTTAAATGAAAAGGACAATGATCCAACAGTAAGGGAAACTCAATTTTTCTCATATATATATATATATATATATATATATATGTGTGTGTGTGTGTGTGTGTGTGTGTGGTGTGTATGTGTGTATATATATATATGTGTGTGTGTGGTGTGTGTGTGTGTATATATATGTATATGTATATATATATATATATATATATATATTATATATAGATATATAATATATATTATATATCGATATATATATATACACACATATATGAATGGTTCATTCTTGCATTTACGGAACTGCTAAACCTAAAGATGATTTCATAGACCCCAAGTGGAAAATGCAATGGATGAGGAGTTGTTTATTATCGAAAAAATGATATGTGTCAACTTGTTCAAAAACCTCAAAGAAGAAAAATATTGGTGTCAAGTGGTGTTCAGAACCAAGCTAAATGTTTATGGTTCAATCAAAAATCATAAAGCAAGGCTTTTAGTTATGTTTCATGCATAGGTTTTTGTGTAGATTTTTCTTGAACTTTTACTCCAATAGCATAACCAGATTTTGTTATCACTATTTTTGCACAACGTGCTTGAAAAGTGCATCAGATGGATGTCAAATAGCATTCTTACTGACATTCTTGAAGAAGAAAATTATGTTGAGAAACCTGAAGGGTTTGTTATAGATGAAAAAGGAAGATAAAGTCTATCGACTACATAAAGCTATTTATGTCTTAAAACACTTTACCAAGATCTTGGTATAGTTGTATAGATGATTATATGCTCAGTCTTGATTTTGAAAAGATTCTTTCAAAAATTGAATGTTAAACATAATATATATGAGTGAGATTCATGTTGTTTCTCTTTTTGTGTATGACCATTTGATTATAGTGTGCAGTGAAAAGTAAATTGATGAGTTAAAGCAAGATATGACGCAAGTTCTTGAAATGTCTAATCTGGTTCTAATGACATATTTCCTTTTAATGGATGTTACAGAAGAAATTGATGAGTTTTTTGTTTGCCAGAAAAAGTACTCAAACAAAATTCTCAAGAAATTCAAAAAGGATAATTGCATGATGACCATACTTAATGCTTAAACTTTACTATCTCTATATTTTTCTCTATTTATACAAGTATATGTGGTGGAAAGTGAGGATGATAGAGTTGAACCTTGGGAATTAGATTGTTCTCTCAAGACTCATGGTATGTCCTCATATTTCTAGGACATGGATGTTTTGTCTAGTTTTCTTTCGCTAAGACCTTGTATAATATTTGTATCTTTCTTTGTTCGTAAGGGTGGTGACGCTATGAGAATAATATTTGCCTAAGATTGTTTGTGATAAGACTTATTTCTTCTTCCATTTTGTAAAAGTGTTTCCTTATTTACTTTATTCTGAAAAGTTTTGTTCCACACTAATTTTCATACCTAAGTGATGGACGAATGCTAAGTGGCTTGTATAAGACCTACGAAATATCATGTACGCCCTTTGATGCCTTTGGGGCACTCCCGGGTTGTTGCAAACTGACAATTCAAAATATTTTAAATATATATTAAAAATTCACGGTCCAACGTAGAATTGTTTGAATGTCAAAATCTGAAAGGTGTCAATAAATTCGTACGGAGGCTGTATCTTTTATTTAATAAAAATATAAAAGATAATATCAAATTGCTATTATTATTATTTAATTTAGAACATCCAATACTATGAAAATAGAATACAGTAATGTGCATCTATTTTTTAAAAAATAATTATTGTTCCTTTGAAATGATCATAACTAGATTTGTACGTCAGATACACGATATTAAGCCTTCCTTTATTTGCACTTGATGAAAATTTTAATTTTAAATTAATAATATTTTAATCATCAAGGGTGCGTTTGATATGTTCCCAAAAAAAATTTCCCAATCAACACATTTTCCTTCAATTAAAGAAAAGTGACTTATCTCTAGAAAATAGGCAAAACATTTTTCGTAACTCTTTTTCACTTATGAAACCTCAACTTTCACACCTAAATTAAGATTCGTGCATAGATTTCTGATAGCAATTCCAAATTTGACTGCTCATTCTCAATTCGGGACCAAAGTCTCAACCTTGATTGACAACTCTTATGTCCCAAATCAGATCGGTGTAGAATCTCAATTTAGTGTTGGGTTCAAGTTAAGTATTCATGATTGAATCCTAAGTGAAGTGTCGGGGTGGTATTCTTTGTAAGTGTTAGAGTCGGGTTACAGGTGGAGAGTTGAGGTCGGATACTAATTGTCACATTTGGGTCCTTGATTTATTATTAGGGTCAGGTATTAAGGTGGAATCTGAGTTTAGAGATTAATTTCTATATGAGGTGTAAGGTGTGGGTATCGTATCATATGTTGGTGTTCTATAACTTCTAAGAAGTTGGTTCTTAAGTTGGGAATAGGGTCATATTTGAGTTTGGAAGACAAATCTTAAGGCCAGATACAGGGTCGTCATGAGGTTTAGGTTATGAATTTTACGTCATGATTCGTAGGTCAGATCCGGAGTAGGGATTCTGGGTCAAGTCTAAGTATGGAAGTTTATTTGGGGTCAATATTTAGGAATCGAGAGTCAACATTCAAGGTCATAGTATGGATCCCATGTCAAATGTTAAGTCGGATCCCAATGTACAAGTCTTGTCCGACATTGGTTATTGCGCACAGGTCCTAGATTGGAAGTGAGTCCTTAATTAAGATGTCGGGGTTTTGTTTGGGTGTCATGTCCCTAGTAAGGGATTTAAAATTTGGGTCATAAATTGAGTCGGGGGGGTTGGATCCTTATAGAATGTCAAGATTTTGTGGATATTTGGGTGTAGGGTTTTGGGGTTGGGGTTTGATGTTTTTGATTGCATTCATCTCAAAATTTGGATCATGGATTAGGATTCAAGTTCACGTACTTGGTCGGGATAAGGGGTGAGTTTGAAAACGTATACTAGCTCAGACATTAAGGACAACTCCAGGTTCAAAAGTTAAGTCTTGATTAATAAGTCGGAGTTGGATATGAGATTGTTCATTAGAGTCAAAGTTTTGTTAAAAATATGTGTCATAAGTATGATTTCAGGGTTGGGTCCAAGTTTGAAAGTCTTTGCCAGGCCAAAAGTTGGGATCCGTTGTTGAAATGGAAGTAGGGTCCTTGATTCAGAGTGGAGGTTGGATCAATGTTAAGTCATGTACTAGTTCGAGTGTAAGGATTGGAGCCACATCCTAGTCCTAGCTTGGGTTTTGAGCGTTAGTCGAGGTAAGGGAAAGGGTTGGATCTCACGGCCATATTCAAAATTTGTCATTGGGGTCGCATCCCAGTTTGGTTGATGGGGTCAAAGTCGGATCCCAATTTGACTATCGGGTATTAGCTTGAAAGTCACCGCCAGGTTCCCGGTCAGATGTCGGGGTCAAATATTTAATCGTTCATCAGGGTCGCATTTGATTTTATTATTACAGTCAATGTCCCAAATCTGTTATCGCGGTTGGCTTTCAGTTCAGAAACTATTTTCCTAAAATGTATTTTGCCTTTTCTACCTAAATATTAGAATATATTCTAGACAATGTTTTTCATTCACCAAACAAATATTATATACTTATATTTTCTCATTCTCCAACCAAAAAAGAGAAAATAAGTTAAAAACTCACCTATGTTAAAAAAAAAATTACATCTTTCTTCTTGCCAACTGCATCCATATCTAGGGTTTTTTAGTTTACAATTACTTAACGATCTTGAATATGTATGGGTTAATAACATGTGTAATAAAGTCCTATCCCACAAAGCAATGGTATTTTATTTTTGTCCCTATTGCTCATTTGAATGAAAACTTTTTGTCCAAAAAACCCTTAACTATGACTTAATTTCATTAGTAAACCTTTTAGATAATATTTATAATTTTTATCCTATACCAGAACATTTTGTTAATGACTATAACCACTTGTCATGACTACTAATCACTATTTACAAGTACCTTCAATAACTATCATCATCATAACAATCATAGATCAGAGTTATCATTTTTTCATCTTAATAAGAATGTCCAAAAAGGAAATATTGACCAAAAAATATAACTAATGTTATGAGATTATTTTAAACTCATAATTATAAATGCAATAATATATATAGTATATATATATATAATATATTATATACTATATCTATATTATATATAATTATATATATATAATATATATAGATATATCTATAGTATATATATATAGATATATATATATATATATATATATATAAGCATACATTTTTTTTGTGTTTGTGTGCGTGGGCGCGAATATGCAGCTAGGACTTAAGGTATTGTCCATGGTAGACGCAATTCAAAATTGAGGAATTAAAACCGTACCTAAAATTTTGTTTTCTAACAAAAACATCAGGCTATATGTTTTTTTATAGAAAATTGTATACTTTCTGCTTCAATATAAATGTCTAAAAATGTAAACCTTTTAGATTGATTTTGTAAGAATAACTCGACTAAATTTTTGGGGCTAGTGATGAGGTTCAATTCCTCCATGGGCGAAAATATGGTTGGACCAATTTTACATTGTTGTAGATTTAATGGAATCAAGTTATCTCTCCTATGAAGGCTCTACTATACGATGCTTTTTTCTTGATTAACATATGGAATATATTCGGTTTGTCATTTTTGTTGAGGATTAATCACATATTTTCTAATAAACACTACAGTAGGATTTTTCTCAATCAAGACATAGACACTCACAATGAACATTCAATTTTTGCTCTATGTTTGGATCTCTATTCATCAACATTTAACAATTTCTCTGATCATCTAATTTACTATATGTGGATGTAGGATTTATTTTAATATGTATATATTGATATCCATTTTCGTATCCTTAAGATCAACTCAACTTATAATTCACATGGCTTAGCTTTGATTCCGGTCGGCTGTCAAATGTTTTGATTTTTCAATGCCTTACAAAAACATACAAAAATGACAAATTTACCTAATCTAAAGAATCAAAGAGATCCACATCGAGGAGAAAAGTTATAGTAGGTTATCAAAATTTTTACAAATAAATATAAATAAGTTATTACTGAAATGGTTAAATGTCATACATTAGACACATATGAAATAATAAGGTTATGCGGCCTAATGGTTTAATTCTCTTAAGTAGTGTGCAGACACTATGTCAGAATTAGATCGAATGCTTTAAACTATTGGTGATAGAAAATTTTTAGTATTTTAAAAAGAAATCTTATTTAATTACTTATTAAGAAGAAACATTTAATTGTCTAAGGATAACTAAATTACTTTCTAAATAATAGTTAATAATAATAATTATTCAAATATTATTGATTAACACTCAACTACACGTCATCCGATACTAGGTGTAGGCAATATTAACCTAGTATAAACCCAACTACTGAGTTGAGATTGAACACACAAAGAGTGCTATAATTTAAAATTTAATGGCGAAGTTATAAACACGATTTAAATTTTATAGGAATAGGAATTACTGGAAACTTTTTACAAAATCAAAACGTTGACAGCAATGTCCGGTTGCGAAATTTAATATGATGTAGCAGTTACAGTCATAACAGTTAACTAGAATAATCAAACGAGTAAGAGGTCCTTGGTGGAATGACCAAATAATTGTCAATTTTCCTTCAATGGTTGCAAGGTAATTACTAAACACTACTAAATCTTCATGAGTAGGATTTGCCTTTGATGAGACAATTTTCTTTCGAGCAACTAGCTCATTTCAATTGAATTCTTTCGAACCTCAACAATGTAAATAAGAAAACCAGCCCACAACGTCACTACACCTACTCTCTCGATCTAGATACGTAGAAAAAGACTAAAGATTCACTCTATCGAGTAAAACATACAATGACCCAATCTCTAGAAGTGCTAAATTATCACCTGGTATTCATACCTCTCTCCAGCAGACATAAAACCCTAAATCACATTGAAATAAACATTCAACAATGAGATTTAACTGTTGTAGTAAATCAGACCCCCAAGAATGGGATTTTAGCTATTCATTATAAAAGAAAAAAATGCAGTACCTATTACATACTTTATAGTTAGGAATTGATTTTCAAAATTATAAAATGAATAAATCTTGCCTTATTTACAAAACAAACTAGAAATCTGAAGAAAAATGCTTCAAAAAATCAAAATGGTGTTTATGTTCTTAGAATCTCTTTTTAGAATTTTCGGAATGACCTTTCTCATCGAAAAAAATTCTATTTATACTGATCCATAATTTGGCCAAAACGGTGAAGAATGTCGGGCTTCACCTACTTGTCAGTGAATAGCATATCACTATAGTATTACTTTTAGCGGATTCTGTTGGGGTTCACCAACTGGTTCGGGGATGTGACCTTTGTTCCTTCTTATCGACACATTACTTGTACCTTCACCGATAGTCTTATGCACTTCGGCGGACACAATCCTTCTTCACCGATCCATTAGTCTACTAGCCAATAGGGAACATTCTTCACCCAAATTTCAATACTCTTAGAGGTTGTGTTCTGTCCAATTCAGAGGACTAGGAGCAACTCAGCGAAATTCCGAATGGTCTTGGTGATCAGAAGGATAACTTTTCTCCAGTTCTTCATCTTGTTGGTTCATTTTTGTCTTTTAGTGTCCTTGTCTTTCTCTTTAACCTTTGATTTTTTCAACTCATATCTCTAACATATATGTTTAAAGCATAATTGTAGAATTTGAGTATACTTATGCAATCACAACAAAGCTCTAAATTAGTCAAAATGTCATAATCATCGACATCCCCAACATATACTTTTGGTTGACCTCAAGTATGACTTATCATCAGAAGTTAAATAGGAATGTATACAAATAGTATTGTAATTATTGAAAAATTTGTTCATTTTATGATTTCAAAAATCAATACCCATCTATGGAGTATGTAATAGACATTCAATTTTCTCCTTTTGTTATAATTACCTAGAACTCAATTCTTGGGGGTTTTAATATGTGAGTGATTTCTAATTTTATTTGAGTGGGTGTTAGATATTATTCATTTTATTTCTAATTCAAAGTGGGTCTAATTTATTAATGCTGTTAAATTTCTTTGTTGAATTTTTATTTAAATATGATAAAGTGGTCAAAGTTGTTCAACTTTCTTTCAAAGAAGATATAGGCTCAAAAATTTATAAGAAAGGTTCACACATCTCAAAGCGTTAGCCACAAAGATGTCGTACATTGTCAAATTGGATCACTCTTCAAAATTCTGTTCTAAGATTGTTTCACTAGTTCACTTCACACAATTAATAAGATCAACGCGGCTTGTTCTAGGTCTCATCAAACCAAATGTTTAAAACAACCTCATCATACAAGGAATTTTCACCAATATCAAATAAGACTCAACATTCTTTAGCAAGCGTGAAATGTTCATCACTAGAGACTCTTTTGAAAACCGACTAGTCACAACGAGATGCTAAAAAAAATACATATTGCCTACTTAACTTCTTTCGCATAATAGTAGTAGAGCATTCGTGGAGTTCCATTTATAGCCGTATCTAGCCATCGGTATTGACCACAATCGACATTTGACAATGTGAGAGTACAAAAATCTACTACCATACCCAACAAAAAGCATAAAAACATTGTCATTACTATTATCAAAGGACAAACACAACACAAATTAAACAAAATAATAAAAATAAAATTAAAAAGGAGAGGCACTTACAGTTTAACAAATACAGTAGGGTGAGAAAGAATCTTCACTAATAACCATTTTGCAAGGGGTTAAATAGGTCTCCAAGCAATTCGGCGAACCGCCGAACAACATGCAACACACCAAAATATCATAATTGGAACTACACCAAATTTGGGCTGGAAGGTGAGTGATATCAGGTATGCCGAGTAATAATGGTGCATCGGCTAATGTACGTTAAAACTCGTGGAATGTTCTAGGACTAATACCTTGATGATTTGATAAAAGACAGAGAAATTCAGGCTAGCCCATTCTTTCGGCGCGTTGCCGAGTGGTCTTAGTATATAGCCAAATATTCTAGTATCATAGCTCATTTTTTATGCCATAGAAGCAACTAAAGTCGAGATCATTAAACACATTCGACAGACCACTGAAAGGTTCCTAGTGTCTCTAATCACCAAAACCTGAACGTTCAACACACATTATTAAAAATAACTAGCACTTGGGTTTCCTCTAAGGAAGTGCCTTATTTATTGTCGTGGAACGACTTTTAAATGCTTTCAAGTTTTTTTCTTGTTCACCACTTCAATAAATGAAATATCATGACATTGTGAAACATATAACTTTAAGCGGTGCCCATTCACATTTAAGGTCGGACATTCCTTACCTTACGTCAATGGCCCCTTTTGGGAACACTTTTGTTACTCTTAATTTACCGGGCCACATTGACTTGATATTTCCTAGAAATATTCTTAGTAAGAAATTGTATAGCAACATCCAATCTTCACTCAAAATTTTATTCTAAGAATTTTAATTTGTTCCATTTCTTTATCTTTTCCTTGTAAAAAGATTAACTTTCATGGTCCCTAAACCTAAATTCATCCATTTCGTTCAGTTTATCTACTCTTCCTTTCAAGTCCTTTACCCAATGTATGTCTAATGCCTTCAATACTTATATTTATTTATCTTCCAATTCAATCAGTATGTAACATGATTTCCCAAAAACTGGGTGATATGGGGACAGACCAATTGGTGTCTTGTAAGTTGTAGAATATTTCCAAAGAACGTCATATAGATTTTGAAACCAATCAGTTCTTCCTGAATTCACAGTCTTACCCAAGATCCTCTTAACATCTCGATTGGACATATCTTGTCACGACCCAAAACCGAGCCGCGACTGGCACCCACACTTACCCTCCGATGTGAGCGAACCAACCAATCTAAACCTTAACATTTCAATGTATATCAACAGAAAGAAATGCGGAGGACTTAAACTCATTAATAAAAAAAAACCAATTCAATAACTATTAAAATTCAACATCTATTATTCCCCAAAATCTGGAAGTCATCATCACAAGAACATCTATCCTCAAATTACTAATACTAAGAGTATCTAAGAAACCAAAAACAAGTAAAAAGCTAGTCCATCCCGGAAGTTCAAGGCATCAAGACTTGAAGAAGAAGATCCAGTCCAAGCTAGAAGCATTAGCTCACCCTGAAGATCCGGTGTAGTGAAGACTGGCTAGAATTATTGTTGCGTTGAAGACGACGGCACGTTGGCTGCACTCCAAAATAACAAAGAGAAAAAACATAAAAGTAGGATGTCAGTACAAACACAAGTACTGAGTTAAATATCATCGGCCACTCAAAAAGAAGACAATATGTATCAAGTAATATATAAAAACCAACTCAATACTCAGTATGCGACATTTACCATTATCATAACTCTGGTCATAACACCAAGCACATCAATGGGGACTCACGCCTCCTCATCATACTCATTTGGGAATTGGGTTCATTAGATTGAATTTATTAACATATTTCAAGATTCATTATCTTTATTCCTCTCGTGTCGGTACGTGACACTCCGCTCAATAACTATCCTGGTGTCGGAACGTGACACTCCGATCCTCATATACTATCCTGGACCGGGAAACGTGGCACCCGATCCATTACTATCCTGGTGTCGGAACATGACACTCCGATCCTCATATTACTATCCTGGTACCGGAACGTGGCACCCGATCCATATACTATCCTGGTGTCGGAACGTGACACTCTGATCCTCATCTTCTATTCTGGTAACCGGAACGTGCGCACACCGATCCTCTATTTCTATTCTGGTACAGGAACGTGGCACCTGATCCCTAATCTCTCCACTTCGTTCATCAAGCCTTCTTTTTAACACGGCATCATCATAACAAAGTAGATTAGGGTTTCTTTTCAAGATTTAGGATTCAATAGCTTCATCATGCCTTATTTTATCACAATTATATAATCATATTTCATGAAAAACATACAATTAAGCATATAAAGGGTTTACAATAATACTAACACATATCATTCACTATTAAGAGTTTACTACAAATAGTGTGAAAACCATAACCTACCTCCACCGAAGAATTGATCAAGCAAGCAATTCCCAAGCCAGCGTTTCTTCTCCTCTCTCGTTCGATGTCTCCCTCTCTCTCTTTGTTCTTCTAGTTTTTCTTATTCAAACCCTTTATTTTACCCTAATTAGCATATAATTAAGAATAAAGATGGCATAATAACCCACTAATTAACTAAGGTTACTCTTTAACCCTCAAGTAATTAGACTTATTAACATGAACCCACTAACTTATAATTAAAGCAGGAATAGTCCAAAAATGGCCTCTAAAACTTACGAGAAATCCGACCCAAACTGGGATTACGCAGTCTATGACGGCCCGTCGTGACTGCGACGGTCCGTCCTGCAGGTCGTCGCAAAGTTCAGAGACTCAATTTCCACCAAAGAGTCTGTGACGGTCCGTCACGCCTGTGACGGTCCGTCCTGCCATTCCGTCACGAAGTTCAGAGAGTCTATTTCAGTACCCAATTTCAGAATTTCTAAGTGTTTTGAAACGAGACCCTGCGACGGTCCGTCGTGCCCATGACGGTCCATCGTGGGGTCCGTCATTGTCACGACCCAAATCGGGGACGCGACTGGCACCCACACTTACCCTCCTATGTGAGCGAACCACCAATCTAAACCCCAACATTTCAACCATAATTACCAAAATACAATGCGGAAGACTTAAACTCATTAATGAAAATCAATTCACAACTTTAACAAAACTCATAACTATTATTATCCCAAAATCTGGAAGTCATCACCACAAGAACATCTATCTCAAATCACTAAACTAAGAATGTCTAAAAGCTAAAACAAGTAAAAGCTAGTCCATGCCGGAAGTTCAAGGCATCAAGACTTGAAGAAGGAGACCCAGTCCAAGCTAGACGCTTAGCTCACCCTGAATTTCCGATGAAGTGAAGAATGGCTTGATCTACTGCTGAGTCGAAGTTGACGGAACGTTGCTGCATAACACAAAATAACAAGAGGAAAAACATAAAAGTAGGGGGGTCAGTACAACCACACGTACTGAGTAGATATCATCGGTTAACTCAAAAATAGGAACAATATATATCAATAACAATGTAAATCCACTAAAATACTAAACATGTAGCAATAGAATTACTTTATCATTAACAATTTCCGTCAAGTTCACACATGAGGACTCAAGCCTCAATACCATACATCTTTGGGAGTTAAGTTCATTAGATTGAGTATATTCATTATCTTTCAAGATTCATTATCTTTCTTCCTCTTGTGTCGGTACGTGACACCGCTCCTCAAATTCTATCCTGGTGTCGGAACGTGACACTCCGATCCTCATATTCATTCTATCCTGGTACCGGAACGTGGCACCCGATCCTCATATTCTATCCTGGTGTCGGAACGTGACACTCCGATCCTCATATTCATTCTATCCTGGTACCGGAACGTGGCACCCGATCCTCATATTCTATCCTGGTGTCGGAACGTGACACTCCGATCCTCATATTCATTCTATCCTGGTACCGGAACGTGGCACCCGATCCTCATATTCTATCCTATCCTGGTACCGGAACGTGGCACCCGATCCCCTAATTCATCAAGCCTTCTTTCACACTAAGGCATCCTCATTCTCATTATATAATATATCAAGCCTTCTATCATACTAAGGCATCATCAATCTTATTATATAATATATCAAGTGAATTAGGGTTCTTTCAATATTTGGGATTCATAACTTCGTCATGCTTGTTAATTAATCACATCTCATAATCATAATCATGCAAGCATACAATTTAAGCACATAGACAGGTTTACAACATCATCAATACATATCATACACTATCAAGAGTTTACTACGATTATCGTAACATAAAACCATAACCTACCTCCACCGAAGAATTGGAATCAACAAGAAAATCTCCCAAGCTTGCTATTCTCCTCTCTCTCGATCGATCTGCTCTCTCTCCTTTCTGTTCTTTCTCTTTGTTTTATTCAAACCCTCTTTCCTTTACCCTAATTAATCATATAATTAAGACTAAAAGAGGACAAATAAACCCCCTAATTAACTTAAGGTTACCCCTTTTAACCCCTAAGTAATTAGACTATTTTAATGTTACCCCTCAATCCTTATAATTAAGGAAAGAATAATCAAAAACGACCCTTAAAACGTGTGGAGGAATCCTAAACTGTCTGGGACTGCGTGACCTGTGACGGGCCGTCGTGGGTGCGACGGTCCGTCACCCAGGCCGTCGTGTCCTCCCCAAATTCCAGGTGGCTGTGACGGCCCGTCACACCTGTGACGGTCCGTCTGCACCTCCGTCATGACGGTCAGAAACTCGTTTTCTTGCACCAATTTCTCAAAAGTTGAAGTGTTTTGCAACGGGACTCACGACGGTTCGTCGTGGATGTGACGGCACGTCCTGCAGGTCCGTCACAATTTACAGAGAGTCGATTTTCAGTGCCCGATTTTCAAACTCTAAGTGTCATGGAACGGAACACCCACGACGGTCCGTCGAGCCTGTGACGGTCTGTCGTTGGGTCCGTGGTTTCAGCCAGTTTTTCCAGAATTTGTTCTGCTGCTCAAAACGACTAAACAGGTCGTTACAATAGATACCAATTTACCCATCGTTCATCCCCGAACGATCAAAAGAAGAAAAACAGTGGCGAAAAGGAGTACCTGAATCTGTAAACAGATGTGGGTATTTTTCTTGCATATCTGCCTCCTTCTCCCAAGTAGCCTCTTCAACCGGTCGATTCTTCCATTGCACTTTGATGGATGCAATCTCCCTCGACCTCAGTTTGCGAACTTCTCTATCTAATATAGCAATCGGTTCCTCTTCATAAGTCAAGTTCTCATCAAGCAAAACAGAATCCCAACGGATAATGTAGTTTCCATCTCCGTGGTATCTCTTCAACATGGACACATGAAACACCGGATGCACTCCGGACAGCCCTGGGGGCAAGGCTAATTCATAAGCCACCTCCCCTATTCGCTTTAGTACCTCAAATGGTCCAATGTACCTTGGACTTAACTTACCCTTTTTCCGAATCGCATCACCCCTTTCATGGTGAAACTTCAACAAGACTGTTCACCTTCCATGAACTCCAAGTCTCTAACCTTTCGGTCTGCATACTCCTTTTGTCTACTTTGAGCAGCCAAAAGCTTTTCTTGAATAGCTTTCACCTTCTCCATAGAATCTCTCAACAGATCAGTCCCCCAAGGTCTGACTTCAAAGGCATCAAACCAACCAATGGGAGATCTACACCTCCTCCCATACAATGCTTCAAATGGAGCCATGTCAATACTGGAGTGATAGCTATTATTGTATGAAAACTCCGCCAAAGGTAAAAAGCTATCCCAATGGCCACCAAACTCTATCACACATGCACGAAGCATATCCTCCAATACTTGAATCGTTCGCTCAGACTGTCCATCGGTCTGAGGATGAAATGCAGTACTAAGGTCCAACCTAGTACCTAATTCAGCATGTAATGTCCTCCCAAACTTAGAAGTAAACTGCGTACCTCTATCTGATATGATGGAGAGTGGAACCCCATGCAACCGAACGATCTCTGAGATGTAGATCTTGGCTAACTTCTCTGCATTGTAGGTCACCTTGACAGGAATGAAGTGAGCAGACTTAGTTAACCTATCAACAATCACCCAAATAGAGTCATACTTACCCAAGGTCTTGGGAAGACCAACCACGAAGTCCATCGCGATTCTCTCCCATTTCCATTCAGGAATGGGCATTCTCTGAAGTGTTCCTCCGGGCCTTTGGTGTTCATACTTTACTTGTTGACAATTTGGACACTTGGCAACAAACTCAACAATATCTCGCTTCATTCTACTCCACCAGAAGTGTTGCTTTAGGTCGCGATACATCTTGGTTGCACCAGGATGTATAGAATATCCGGAACTATGAGCTTCTGTAAGAATAGTGGTGATCAAATCATCGATGCGGGGTACACATACTCTTCCCTTGATCCTCAAAACACCTTCCCATCGATTATTGCTTCCTTAGCCTCTCCTTGCAACACTTTATCTCGAATTCGCCTTAGTTTCTCATCATCAAACTGTTTTCCCTTAATCTGATCAAGAAAAGAGGATTTTGCCTCTACACAAGCTAACAATCCTCCCTTCTCGTTTATTCTAACCTCATAAGGTCATTAGCAAAAATCTGCACTTCTCTAGCCAATGGGCGTCTAGAAGCTTGCAAATGAGCTAGACTTCCCATGCTTCCGGCCTTTCTACTCAAGGCATCTGCCACAACATTAGCCTTCCCCGGATGATACAAAATAGTGATGTCGTAGTCCTTTAGTAGTTCCATCCATCTCCTCTGTCTCAAGTTCAAGTCTTTCTGAGTGAAGACATATTGTAGGCTACGATGGTCCGTATAGACTTCACACTTAACCCCATACAAATAGTGTCTCCATTGCTTTAGTGCAAATACTACCGCGGCCAACTCCAAGTCATGGGTCGGATAGTTGCGTTCATGCACCTTTAATTGTCTTGAAGCATAAGCAATCACATTTTCTCTTCTAGCATTAGCACTGCACCCAACCCAGAATAGGATGCATCACAATAAACAATGAAGTTTTTGCCCTCTACTGGCAAGGTAAGGATAGGTGCGGTAGTCAACAAAGTCTTAAGCTTCTGGAAGCTCTCCTCACACTCATCCGACCATACAAATGGGACGTTTTGCTTAGTCAAGTTCGTCAATTGGGAAGCGATAGAAGAGAATCCCTTGACGAATCGGCGGTAGTAGCTAGCTAACCCCACAAAACTCCTTATCTCTGACACATTAGTGGGTCTTACCCAATTCTTTACTGTCTCAATCTTAGATGGATCCACCATTACTCCATCCTTAGAAACCACGTGCCCCAAGAAGGACACCGCATCTAGCCAAAACTCACACTTAGAGAACTTGGCATAAAGCTTTTTCTCCCTCAACGTTTCTAATACCATTCTCAATGCTCTTCATGTTCCTTCTTGCTCTTTGAGTATACCAATATGTCATCAATAAATACAATCACGAAGAGATCCAAATATGGCTTAAAAATCCCATTCATCAAACTCATGAAAGCGGCGGGGGCATTCGTAAGACCAAAGGACATCACCACAAATTCGTAATGTCCATATCTCGTTCGAAAGGCAGTCTTTGGTACATCCGTTGCCCGTATTTTCAATTGATGATAACCGGATCTCAAGTCAATCTTAGAGAAGACACAAGCACCTTGTAACTGATCGAACAAGTCATCAATGCGAGGAATGGGGTACTTGTTCTTAATAGTTACCTTGTTCAACTGTCGGTAATCTATGCACATTCGGAAACTCCCATCCTTCTTCTTCACAAATAGCACCGGAGCACCCCAAGGAGATGCACTTGGTCTAATGCCCTTGCTCAACAACTTGAAGTTGTGCCTTTAACTCTCTTAATTCGGCGGGAGCCATTCTATACGGGGGTATAGAAATGGGGCGTGTGCCCGGTTCAAGGTCGATACAGAAGTCAATATCCCTATCTGGTGGTATACCAGGAAGATCTGCAGGGAACACATCCAAAAATTCTCGAACTATCGAAACTGATTCAATTGAGGGTACTTGGATAGTGTCATCCTTAAGATGTGCCAAGAAAGCTAGACAACCCTTACTAACCATCTTCTGAGCACGAATAAATGAAATGATACGCACCGGATTGGGAGTGTAGTCACCCTCCCACACTAACAGATCTGCCCCAGGCTTGGCTAACGTCACCGTTTTAGCATTACAATCCAAAATCGCAAAATTGGGAGAAAGCCAAGTCATACCCAGAATTACATCAAAGTCACCCATTTCTAAAATAACCAAATCTACATAAGTGTTGCTCCCCACAAAATTCACCAAACAAGACCTATACACTTTTTCGACTATCACAGACTCACCCACCGGAGTAGAAACACGAATAGGCATGTCAAGTAATTCACAATGTAAATTTAGACCGTTAGCAAATGATGAAGATACATAAGAAAACGTGGAGCCAGGGTCAAATAACACAGATGCCATGCAATCACAAACCAAAAGATTACTGTGATAACAGCATCAGACGCCTCCGCTTCAGATCTCCCAGGGAAAGCGTAGCAATGAGCCCCATTATTTGGTTGTCCGTTGCCCCTACCATGTTGTGTAGTAGTGGCTCCATTTTGCCCTTCACCTCTGCCATTTTGGTGACCACCATTACCTCGGCCACCACGCCTCCAGAATATCGACCTCTACCATTACCACCTCTTCCCCTAGCCATTGGGGGTCTGTAACTCTGGTTTGGACAGTACCTCTTAATGTGTCCAATCTCTCCACACCCATAACATTCTCTGGGTTCACGCGTCGGCCTCTCGAGAAATGTTGACCGTTCTGAGGTGGACCCCCAACTACAGTCTGTAGTGAAGACTGTATTGGTCGATTTGAGTGACCTCCGGAGTTCTGTCCTCTAGAATAAGAACCATTATACTCACCTCCCCTTCGGAACCTCTTTGATGTCGATGTCGTGGTGAAGTCATCTGGTTTCACTCCTTCCACCTCAATCACAAAGTCTACCACCTCTTGGAAGGATGTTGCTGTTGTCGCTATCTGTAGGGCTGAAATCCGCAATTCTGACCTCAACCCCTTCACAAAACGGCGGATCCGTTCTTGTGGACTGAAACAGAGTTGGGTGGCATATCTGGATAGTGCGCGAAATTTAGCCTCGTATGCATTCACCGTCATTCTACCTTGCTCCAAACTCAAGAACTCATCCCTCTTCCTATCTCTCAAAGTCCTTGGGATATATTTCTCCATAAATAGGGTAGAGAATGATTCCCAAGTCATAGGTGGTGCCTCTGTTGGTTGACACTCAACATGTGAACGCCACCACATTTTGGCGTTCCCTTGGAACTGATAGCTCACGCGAACTCGACACCAAACCTCTCTACTATCCCCATCTTGTGTAGTAGCTCATGACAATCAACCAGAAAATCATAAGCATCTTCAGATTCTGCACCCTTGAAGACTGGAGGTTTCAGTTTCAAGAACTTACTAAAAAGTTCATGTTGATCGTTTGTCATAATAGGCCCAGTAGTCAGACGTGGAAATGTGCCTATTCCCAATGGTGCATCCATGCGGGGAGCCATAGTAGCCGCATGTCGTATTTCTGAAACCGGAGGTGTTGGTGCAGAAACCACTGGAGGTGCTTGACCCTGATCAGACAACCCGCTAAGATAAGCAAGTACTTGGTTGATCATTTCTGGGGTAGGTTGGGGTGGCATTTCCTCATTCTGCCCTTGTTCAGTTTCCCCTTCCTCACCCTCTCTAGCTACCTCCTCAGTCGGTGGAGGAGTCACCGCCCTAGCATCAGATGGGCTAGGGGCTCGTCCTCTCCCTCTAGAGGACGTCCTCCCACGACCTCTTGCCGCTGTTCCTCCTCGAGCCACAGCCCCAGTGGCTGGCTCATTAGTTTCATGTCTTTCCGTTGTCGCTGCTGGTGCGGTCGTTGCTCTAGTTCTAACCATCTGCGAGATAGAATGAAGATGGTCAGATACCAATTTGTATCACCTAGATACCAATTGGACTCAAGTAATAGCACGAAAGAAAGAATGAAAGAATGGAATTTTCCTAAAGTCTTATAGCCTCTCAAAGAAAAGTAAAGGCGTCCCCCTACCGTTCCTTAAGACTCTACTAGACCTGTTCTTGTGTGATGAGACCAATGAACCTAATGCTCTGATACCAAGTCTGTCACGACCCAAATCGGGGACGCGACTGGCACCCACACTTACCCTCCTATGTGAGCGAACCAACCAATCTAAACCCCAACATTTCAACCATAATTACCAAAATACAATGCGGAAGACTTAAACTCATTAATGAAAATCAATTCAATAACTTCTAAAAACTCAATAACTATTATTATCCCCAAAATCTGGAAGTCATCACCACAAGAACATCTATCTCAAATCACTAAACTAAGAATGTCTAAAAAGCTAAAAACAAGTAAAAGCTAGTCCATGCCGGAAGTTCAAGGCATCAAGACTTGAAGAAGGAGACCCAGTCCAAGCTAGACGCATTAGCTCACCCTGAATTTCCGATGAAGTGAAGAATGGCTTGATCTACTGCTGAGTCGAAGTTGACGGAACGTTTGCTGCATAACACAAATAACAAGAGGAAAACATAAAAGTAGGGGGGTCAGTACAACCACACGTACTGAGTAGATATCATCGGTTAACTCAAAATAGGGAACAATATATCAATAACAATGTAAATCCACTAAAATACTTAACATGTAGCAATAGCATTTACTTTATCATTAACAATTTCCGTCAAGTTCACACATGAGGACTCAAGCTCAATACCATACTCATTTGGGAGTTAAGTTCATTAGATTGAGTATATTCATTATCTTTCAAGATTCATTATCTTTCTTCCTCTTGTGTCGGTACGTGACACTCCGCTCCTCAAATTCTATCCTGGTGTCGGAACGTGACACTCCGATCCTCATATTCATTCTATCCTGGTACCGGAACGTGGCACCCGATCCTCATATTCTATCCTGGTGTCGGAACGTGACACTCCGATCCTCATATTCATTCTATCCTGGTACGGAACGTGGCACCGATCCTCATATTCTATCCTGGTGTCGGAACGTGACACTCCGATCCTCATATTCATTCTATCCTGGTACCGGAACGTGGCACCCGATCCTCATATTCTATCCTATCCTGGTACCGGAACGTGGCACCCGATCCCCTAATTCATCAAGCCTTCTTTCACACTAAGGCATCCCATTCTCATTATATAATATATCAAGCCTTCTATCATACTAAGGCATCATCAATCTTATTATATAATATATCAAGTGAATTAGGGTTCTTTCAATATTTGGGATTCAATAACTTCGTCATGCTTGTAATTAATCACAATCTCATAATCATAATCATGCAAGCATACAATTTAAGCACATAGACAGGTTTACAACATCATCAATACATATCATACACTATCAAGAGTTTACTACGATTATCGTAACATAAAACCATAACCTACCTCACCGAAGAATTGGAATCAACAAGAAAATCTCCCAAGCTTGCTATTCTCCTCTCTCTCGATCGATCTGCTCTCTCTCCTTTATGTTCTTTCTCTTTTGTTTTATTCAAACCCTCTTTCCTTTACCCTAATTAATCATATAATTAAGACTAAAAGAGGACAAATAAACCCCCTAATTAACTTAAGGTTACCCCTTTTAACCCCTAAGTAATTAGACTTATTAATGTTACCCCTCAATCCTATAATTAGGAAAGAATAATCAAAAACGACCCTTAAAACGTGTGGAGGAATCCTAAACTGTCTGGGACTGCGTGACCTGTGACGGGCCGTCGTGGGTGCGACGGGCCGTCACCCAGGCCGTCGTGTCCTCCCCAAATTCCAGGTGGCTGTGACGGCCGTCACACCTGTGACGGTCCGTCCTGCACCTCCGTCATGACGGTCAGAAACTCGTTTTCTTGCACCAATTTCTCAAAAGTTGAAGTGTTTTGCAACGGGACTCACGACGGTTCGTCGTGGATGTGACGGCACGTCCTGCAGGTCCGTCACAATTTACAGAGAGTCGATTTTCAGTGCCCGATTTTCAAACTCTAAGTGTCATGGAACGGAACACCCACGACGGTCCGTCGAGCCTGTGACGGTCCGTCGTTAGGTCCGTGGTTTCAGCCAGTTTTTCCAGAACTTGTTCTGCTGCTCAAAACGACTAAACAGGTCGTTACAGTCGTCTCGGCCAGTTTTCCAGAAATAAAATTTGCTGCTCAAAACGACTAAACAGGTCGTTACAATAGATACCAATTTACCCATCGTTCGTCCTCGAACGATCACAAGAAGGAAAACAAGGGCGAAAAGGAGTACCTGAATCCGTTAACAAGTGTGGGTATCTTTCTTGCATATCTGCCTCCTTCTCCCAAGTGGCTTCTTCAACTGGTCGATTCTTCCATTGAACTTTGATGGATGCAAACTCCCTTGACCTCAACTTGCGAATTTCTCTATCTAGAATGGCAACAGGTTCCTCCTCATAAGACAAATTCTCATCAAGCAAAACTAAATCCCAACGGATAATGTAGTTTCCATCCCCATGGTATCTTTTCAACATGGACACGTGAAATACCGGATGCACTCTGGACAGCCCTGGAGGCAAGGCTAATTCGTAAGCCACCTCCCCTACTCGCTTAAGTACTTCAAAGGGTCCAATATACCTTGGACTAAGCTTACCTCTTTTTCCAAACCGCATTACCCCTTTCATGGGCGAAACCTTCAACAAGACTTGTTCACCCTCCATGAACTCAAAGTCTCTAACCTTTCGATCTGCATATTCTTTTTGCCTACTTTGAGCCGCTAAAAGCTTATCTTAAATAGATTTCACTTTCTCTAATGAATCCCTGAATAGGTCAGTACCCCAAGGTCTAACCTCAAATGCATCAAACCAACCAATGGGAGACCTACACCTCCTCCCATACAATGCTTCAAATGGAGCCATGTCAATACTGGAGTGATAGCTATTATTGTATGAAAACTCTTCCAAAGGTAAGAAGCTATCCCAATGACCACCAAATTCTATCACACATGCACGAAGCATATCCTCCAATACCTGAATCGTTCGCTCAGACTTACCATCGGTCTGAGGGTGAAATGCGGTACTAAGGTTCAACCTAGTACCTAATTCCGCATGCAATGTTCTCCAAAACTTAGAAGTAAACTGCGTACCTCTATCTGATATGATGGAAAGTGGAACTCCATGCAATCGAACGAAAACTGAGATGTAGATTTTGGCTAACTTCTCCGCATTGTAGGTCACCTTGACCGGAATGAAGTGAGCAGACTTAGTTAATCTGTCCACAATTACCCAAATAGAATCAAACTTACCCAATGTCTTTGGAAGACCAACCACAAAGTCCAATGCAATTCTCTCCCACTTCCATTCAGGAATGGGCATTCTCTGAAGTGTTCCTCCGGGCCTCTGGTGTTTACTATTACTTGTTGACAATTTGAACATTTGGCAATAAAATCAACAATGTCGCGCTTCATTCTACCCCACCAAAAGTGTTGTTTTAGGTCACGGTACATCTTGGTTGCACCAGGATGTATAGAATATCCGGAACTATGGGCCTCTGTGAGGATGGTGTGGATCAAATCATCAACACGGGGCACACATACCCTTCCCTTAATCCTCAAAACACATTCCTCATCAATTAGTGCTTCTTTAGCCTCTCCTTGCAACACTTTATCTCGAATTCAACCTAGTTTCTCATCATCAAACTGTTTTCCCTTGATCTTGTCAAGAAAAGAAGATCTCGCCTCCGCACAAGCCAAAAATCCTCCCTTCTCATTTACTTCTAGCCTCATAAAGTCATTACCCAAGTTTTGGATTTCTCTAGCCAACGGGCGCCTAGAAACTTGGAAATGAGCTAGACTTCCCATGCTTCCTGCCTTTCTACTTAAGGCGTCTGCCACAACATTAGCCTTTCCCGGATGATACAGAATAGTGATATCGTAGTCCTTCAGTAGTTCCATCCATCTCCTCTGTCTCAAATTCAAATCCTTCAGAGTAAAGACATACTATAGGCTACGATGATCCGTATAGACTTCACATTTAACCCCATACAAATAGTGTCTCCATTGCTTTAGTGCAAATACTACCGCGGCCAACTCCAAATCATGGGTCGGATAGTTACGTTCATGCACCTTTAATTGCCTCGAAGCATAAGCAATCACATTCTTCTCTTGAATAGCACTGCACCCAAACCCGAATAGCATGCATCACAATAAACGATGAAGTTTTTTACCCTCTACTGGCAAGGTAAGAATTGGTGCAGTAGTCAACAAGGTCTTGAGCTTCTGAAAGCTTTCCTCACACTCATCCGACCATACAAATGGAACATTCTGCTTAGTCAAGTTCGTTAATTGGGAAGCAATAGAAGAGAATCCCTTGACAAATCGGCGGTAGAAGCTAGCTAAACCAACAAAGCTCCTTATTTCTGACACGTTAGTAGGTCTTACCCAATTTTTCACTGTCTCAATCTTTGATGGATCCACCATCACTCCATCCTTAGAAACCACATGTCCCAAGAAGGACACTGAATCTATCCAAAACTCACACATGGAGAATTTGGCATAAAGCTTCTTCTTCCTCAATAACTCTAACACCATTCTCAAATGCTCCTCATGTTCCTTCTTACTCCGTGAGTATATCAGTATATTATCAATAAATACGATCACAAAAAGATCAAGATATGGCTTGAAGATCCCGTTCATCAAGCTCATGAAAGCAGCAGGGGCATTTGTAAGACCAAAAGACATTACCAAAAATTTGTATTGCCCATACCTAGTTCGAAAAGCAGTCTTTGGCACATCCGTTGCCCGTATTTTTAATTGATGATAACCAGATCTCAAATCAATCTTAGAGAAGACACAAGCACCTTGTAACTGATCGAACAAGTCATCAATACGAGGAAAAGGATACTTCTTCTTAATAGTTACCTTGTTCAATTGTCTATAGTCTATGCACATCCGAAAACTCCCATCCTTCTTCTTCACAAAACAAAACCGGAGCACCCCAAGGAGATGCACTTGGTCTAATGAAGCCTTTGCTCAACAACTCTTGAAGTTGTGCCTTTAACTCTCTTACTCCTCCGCGGGAGCCATTCTATAAGGGGGTATAGAAATGGGGCGAGTACCCGGTTGAAGATCAATACAGAAGTCAATATCCCTATCCGGTGGCATACAAGGAAGATCTGCAGGGAACACATCCAAAAACTCACGACTACCGAAACCGACTCAATCGAAGGTACTTGAGTAGTGTCATCCCTGAGATGTGCCAAGAAAGCTAAAATCCCTTACTAACCATCTTCTATTCACGAAGAAAGGAGACGATACGAACCGGATTGGAAGTGTAGTCCCCTCCCACACTAACGGATCTGTCCCAGGCTTGGCTAAAGTCACAGTTTTAGCATTACAATCCAAGATCGCAAAATTTGTAGAAAGCCAAGTCATACCCAGAATTACATCAAAGTAAAACCATTTCTAAGATAACCAAACTACATAAGTGTTGCTCCCAACAAAATTCACCAAACAAAACCATATACCTTTTCAACTATCACAGACTCACACCCACCGGAGTAGAAACACGAATAGGCATATCAAGTAATTCAGAATGTAAATTTAGACCATTAGCAAATGAGGAAGATACATAAGAAAATGTGGATCCAGGATCAAACATACAGAATTGCAATCACAAATCAAAGATTACCTATGATAACAGCATCAGATGTCTCCGCTTCAGATCTCCCAGGGAAGCGTAACAATGGCCCCATTGCTTGCCTGTCCGTTGCCCCTACCATGTTGTGTTTTGTAGTGGCTCCAGTTTTCCCATCACCCCCCCCCGGCCGTTTTGGTGACCACCATTACCTCGACCACACGTCCTCCAGAATAACGGCTCTATCATGACCACCTCTACCTCTGACTATGGGAGGTCTGTAACTCTGTTTTGGGCAATACCTATTAATGTGCCCAGTCTCCCCACATCCATAACATTCTATGGATTCAAGCATAGGTCTCTCAGAGAAGTGTTGACCGGTCTGAGGTGGACCCCCAACTACGGTCTGTAGTGAAGACTGAATTGGTCGGACTGAGTAACATCCGGAACCCTGTCCTCTAGATTAAGAACCATTAAACTCACCTCCCTTTCGAAACCTTTTTGATGTCAATGTCGTGGTAAAGTCATCTGGCTTCACTCCTTCCACCTCTATCACGAAGTCTACAACTTCTTGGAAGGATTTTGCCGTAGCCGCTACCTGTAAGGCCTAAATCCGCAATTCTGACCTCAACCCCTTCACAAACCGGCGAATCCGCTCTTGTGGACTGAAACAAAGTTGGGTGGCATACCTGGATAATGCACGAAACTTAGCCTCATATGCATTAACCGACATCCTACCTTGCTCTAGGCTCAAGAACTCATCTCTTTTCCTATCCCTCAAGGTCCGGGGATATACTTCTCCATAAACAAGCTAGAGAATGATGCCCACAAGTAAGTGGTGCCTCTGTTGTTTGACACTCACATGTGACCGCCACCACATTTTGGCATTCCCTTGAATCTGATAAGTCACAAACTCAACACCAAACCGTTCTACGATACCCATCTTGTGTAGTAGCTCATGACAGTCAACCAGAAAATCGTAAGCATCCTCAGATTCAGCACCCTTGAAGACTGGAGCTTTCAATTCAAGAACTTACTGAAAAGTTCATGCTGATCATTTGTCATTATAGGCCCTGTAGTCAGACGAGGAAATGTGCCTATTTCCAATGAGGCATCCATGCGGGGAGCCCCAGCAGCGGCATGTCGTACCTCTGAAACAGGAGGTGTTGGTGCAGAAAACACGAGGTGCCTGACCCTGATCAGATAACTCGCTAAGATAAGCAAGAACCTGATTGATCATCTCTGGGGTAGGTTGGGGTGGCAATTCCTCATTTTGCACTTGTTCATTCTCCCCTTCCTCACCCTCTCTTACTACTTCCTCAGTCGGTGGAGGAGTCACCGCCCTAGCATCAGATGGGCTAGGTACTCATCTTCTCCCTCTAGAGGACGTCCTCCCACGACCTCTACCACGGCCTCTTGCCACTGCTCTTCCTCGAGCCACAGCCCCAGTGGCTGGCTCAGACGTTTCTTGTCTTGCCGGTGTTGGTGTTGGTGCAGTCGTTGCTCTAGTTCTAACCATCTGCGAAAAGACTGAAGATGGTCAGATACCAATTTGTATCACCTATATACCAATTGGATTCAAGTAATAGCACGAAAGAAAGAAAGAAAGAATGGAATTTTCCTAAAGTCATATAGCCTCTCAAAGGAAAGTAAAGGCGTCCCCCTACCGTTCCTTAAGACTCTACTAGACTCGTTCTTGTGTGATGAGACCAACGAACCTAATGCTCTGATACCAAGTTTGTCACGACCCAAAACCGAGCCGCGACTGGCACCCACACTTACCCTCCTATGTGAGCGAACCAACCAATCAAAAACCTTAACATTTCAATGGATATCAACAGAAAGAAATGCGGAAGACTTAAACTCATTAATAAAAAAAACCAATTCAATAACTATTAAAATTCAACATCTATTATTCCCCAAAATCTAGAAGTCATCATCACAAGAAAATCTACCCTCAAATTACTAATACTAAGAGTATCTAAGAAAGCAAAAACAAGTAAAAAGCTAGTCCATGTCGGAAGTTCAAGACATCAAGACTTGAAGAAGAAGATCCAGTCCAAGCTAGAAGCATTAGCTCACCCTGAAGATCCGGTGTAGTGAAGACTGGCTAGAATTACTGTGGAGTTGAAGACGACGGCACGTTGGCTACACTCCACAAATAACAAAGAAGAAAAACATAAAAGTAGGGTGTCAGTACAAACACAAGTACTGAGTAGTATCATCGGCCAACTCAAAATAGAAGAAACAATATATCAAGTAATATTAAAAACCAACTATAATACAGCAATGCGACACATTTACCATTATCATAACTCTTGGTACTAACACCAAGCACATCAATGGGGACTCACGCCTCCCCATCATACTCATTTGGGAATTGGGTTCATTAGATTGAATTATTAACATATTTCAAGATTCATTATCTTTATTCCCCTCGTGTCGGTACATGACACTCCGCTCCATATACTATCCTGGTGTCGGAATGTGACACTCCGATCCTCATATACTATCCTGGTACCGGAACGTGGCGCCCGATCCATATACTATCCTGGTGTCGGAACGTGACACTCCGATCCTCATATACTATCCTGGTACCGGAACGTGGCACTCGATCCATATACTATCCTGGTGTCGGAACGTGACACTCCGATCCGCATTCTATCCTGGTACTGGAACATGGCACCCGATCCTCTATTTCTATCCTGGTACCGAAACGTGGCACCCGATCCCCTAATCTCACCACTTTCGTTCATCAAGCCTTCTTTTATACCAAGGCATCATCATTAATAAAGTAGATTAGGGTTTCTTTTCAAGATTTAGGATTCAATAGCTTCATCATGCTTATTTTATCACAATTATATAATCATATTCATGCAAACATACAATTAAGCATTTAGAAGGGTTTACAATACTACTAACACATACCATTCACTATTAAGAGTTTACTACGAATAGTGTGAAAACCATAACCTACCTCCACCGAAGAATTGATCAAGCAAGCAATTTCCCAAGCAGCGTTTCTTCTCCTCTCTCGTTCGATTCTCCCTCTCTCTCTTTGTTGTTTCTAGTTTTTCTTATTCAAACCCTCTTTCTTTTACCCTAATTAGCATATTATTAAGAATAAAAGATGGCAATAATAACCCACTAATTAACATAAGGTTACCTCTTTTAACCCTCAAGTAATTACACTTATTAACATTAACCCACTAGTTGTATAATTAAAGCAGGAATAGTCCAAAATGCCCCTTTAAAACTTAACCAGAAATCCGACCCAAACTGGGATTACGCAGTCTGTGACGGCCTGTCGCGACTGCGACGGTCCGTCCTGCAGGTCGTCGCAAAGTTCAGAGACTCAATTTCCACCAAAGAGTCTGTGACGGTCCGTCCTGCCATTCCGTCACGAATTTCAGAGAGTCGATTTCAGTACCCAATTTCAGAATTTCTAAGTGTTTTGAAACGAGACCCTGCGATGGTCCGTCGTGCCCATGACGTCTCGGCCAGTTTTCCAAAAATAAAATTTGTTGCTCAAAACGACTAAACAGGTCGTTACATATCTACTTGTCCACTTGTTTGAGGATCATATGGCGTTGCAATTTTATATTTCACCCCGTATTTATTCAATGTAGAAGAAAATAGATGATTGCAAAAATGTGAACCATCTCACTAATAACAGTACAGAGGGTTCCAAATCATAGAAAGATGAAGCATTTTAAGAATTTAACAACCTTCTTCCCTTTATTGTTGGGTAGTAACATGGCTTCTATCTATTTAGAAACGTAATGCATAGTTACCAAAATATATTTATTACTACACGAGCTCACAAACGGCTCCATGAAATCTATTCTTAAATCATCGAACAACTCAACTTCTATAATGGGATTAAGAGGAAACTCATGCATTTTGGACACCTTACCTTGTATTGTGCGTTGTATGTGCTTCCTAAAAAAATCATGTGCAAATTTGTAGAGGGTTGGCCTATAATAATCACTTTGAAGTATTTTAGCGGTTTTTCTCGCACATCTATGATGACCACAAACATGCAAAACATGAAAATCATTGAGAATTTCATTAACTTCATTATAGAATAAATATGTCTCATTCAAAATTTATCTCTTGACATAGAACAAGAATCAATTTTCATTATAGAAGTTCAGGTCGTCTGATATCAGCCCGGATACCACATGGTTAGCACAATCATCATACCAAGGATTCAGAATAAGAGTGGTCGTCATGTGGAAATGAGTGATTTATGTTAAACTCAATATTATATTTTTCATTGCTTTCCAACCTAGATAGGCGATCGTCTACTTGATTTTTACAACCTCTTTTATCTTTGACTTCAAAGTCGAGTTGTTGCAGCACTAACAACGATTTTATCAAGCGTAGTTTAACATCTTTCTTTGCCATTAATAATCGTACGGTTGCATGATCAATGTTAACTATCACTTTGGTTCCTAACAAAAATTTCCAAAATGCTCAAATGTATAAATCATCGAAGGTAAGTCTCGCTCCATAACAAAGTAGTAATGTTTAGAACCATTCAATGTTTTGCTTGAGTAATAGATATAATGGAATAATTTATTGAAGTTTTTTCCCAAAACATAACCCAATGCAGTCCCACTTGCATTTCACATCACTTTCAATGGTTTTAACTAATCTAGTCGAATAATAATTAGGTAGATACTAAATTTCACTTTGAAACACTTAAAGGTTCGCATACATGCATCATCAAAGTCATATTTTTCCTCTTTCTCCAACAACATGCACAATGAATGTGCAATTATTTAGAAGTCTGTGATGAATTTCAGGTAGAACCTTACATTTCACAAGAAAGTAAGAATGCCCTCTACCTAGATTTGCGGTGGTAGATTGTTGATTACCTCTATCTTTACCTTGTAAACCTCTGAACCCTTTCGTGAGAACTTGTGACCCAAAACAATGCCCCTCCTACCCTTGAAGTGGCATTTCTCTCAATTTAAAGCCTAATTGGTTTCCACAAATCTTTCAAGACCCTAATCGAGGTGAAAATTTATTACAAAATATTCACACATAACAGATAAGTCATCGATGAAGAATTTCATTGATTTTTCTACCATATCAGCAAAAATAGATAACCAGCAGCGTTAAAACGTTTCCGAGGAATTACACAACCCGAAAGGCATCCTTTTGAAAGACAAAGTACCATAGGGGAAAGTTAAAGTGGTTTTCTTTTGATACTCTAATACAATTGAATGAAGATTATACATTAAATAATCACTAGTGAAGCAATACTATCTACACTTTTAATGTTTATCGAGTATTTGATCCATAAAAGGCATGGGAAATTGGTTTTGTTTTCATAAAAGTCACTTCATGTAGTGCATACATACTCTCCATCCAGTTACCAGTCTACTAGAAACAAGTTCCCTTTGTAACTTTGGACTACCGTGATGCAGCCCTTTTCTCTTACATGCTTCACAGAACTCACCCCAATAGGTTAAGCCACACCTACATCAAACCTTTTTATTGTATCTTTTGACAACCTCTTGAATCGATGGGTACAATAATTTTTTATGTTCGACACTCGGTTTTAACTAAATATTGAGTTGAATTTATGAGTGCAAATTTCATGTGGAATGTCCACAATGTCAGCGATAGTCAACCCGATGACCTTGATTTGCCTTATCAACGCCTGATGAAGCAATTTTACTTTTCCTTCAAGAAAGTCAGCTTCGATGATTATGGGCAAGGTTTTATTTTCCCTCAAGAGTGCATATAGAAGAGGAATGGCGACCACTTTCTAGTAAATTTTTGTGTCTCCTCTGTGGATGGTTAGGCGGGAGAAATTATTATATCTTTTTATTTTAATATCTAGCCTAAAAAGGTTCCTTGAGTGTTAACCTTATCCTGACATAGACGCTAGAAATTCATCATAACCTACAACTTCGGTCTCATCATAATTAGCAAAAACATTTTCTAGAGTCTCACTCATACAAATCAAATGGCTCATGATAGCCACCATTAATATATTACATCAACTATTGAAACCACATGAATATCACATGTGTATTTTATTTGCATATATTAAAGGTGACTTTATCTTTATCCACCTTGGACTTTGATTACCCACTTTCAACATCCACTAACGCTCTCTTAGTTGCAAAAAATGGTCTTCACAAAATAGAGGGAATTTCAGCATCAATCTCATAATCAAGAATAACAAAATCAGCCAAAAAGATGAATCGATCAAGCTTTATCAATATATCATAGAGTACCCCAACCAGGTGATTAATCGATTGGTCCACCTTATAAGCCACATTGTATTAGGGTTTTTGTTAGCCCAACACATGTTTTTAAGGATTTTACAAGGAATTAGATTTATACTTTTCCCCAAATAACATAGAGCTTTAGCTAAGAGGCAATTTTCTCCGAAATTTGAAGGGCTAGGAGCCACTCAGCGAAATGTCGAGTGGTCTTGGCGATCACAAGGAACGCTTTTCTCCCCATCCTGAACTAGTTGTTTTTTTTCTGGTTGTGTCCTAGTCTTGGTCTTTGGCTTGTAATGTTGCATATCATCTTTCTAATAGCTTAAAGCATAAATTTAGCATTTGAGGACTCTTATATAATAACAACATAGCTCTAAATGAGTAGTAATCTCAAACTCATCACTTATTTATCAAAATTTACTTAGTTACAAACTTTTAACTGAAAAATACAAGAAAATAAAATGATTGGTAGTTATTTGAATTTTCAATGAATTTTCAATGAATTTGACTTTGAATTTTCATTTTTTCATTAAAATTGAAACTAAAAACTAAAATATAATTATTTAATTAAATTTAATTGTCTAATTTATCAAATATTCTGCAACGTTGGTAGAAATGAACATAAATGACATCATTTCATTATGCTTCCATTTTTCCTATACTGTTCTTATTGTTGTAATCACCAACAATAGCTGATTCTTTCTTTCTATCTATGTCTCTTTCTCCTAACTTTGTTCATTTACCTCATATTAAATTAAAACCAAACATTAATGTTAAATATTATGTAGTTTAATTTTAAGAAAATTGGTACATGTATCTATAAAAAACTTATTAGTATTACACGTTTTGATATTAAGATTTTGAATGGACTCATTTTTTAAAAAAACTTCATATATAATGTTTAAACACCACTCATGTACTTTTTGTCTTTTTCGCACCCTGAGGCTATCCCCTTTGACGTAAATACGAGTTCTAGAATCACGAGTAACCACCTAACCTTGAGTTTTAATATCATTAGGATGCTTAAACAATTGAACACAAGATACGATGTTAAAGCTTAAAACATGGGATAAACTAAATAATGATGAATACCTAATACCGATCTAAATATATAAATACTGAAAAAGAGTTAATGATGTTGAACTATAACTCTTAACCAAAACCTATTCAACCTATGTCTCAATAGAGCCTCTAACTTAACTTATTATTGATCCTAGGACATGCCCTAGCTAACTCGAGTAAAACTAAAACATAAATGAAAGACTAAAATACAAATATATATTTTCTCCTTGAAGTATGAGGGCTCACCACTAAAGCTGCTCAAGGTTGATCGAGCACAAATCTAAGGGTGAACTAAATTATAGGACATGAACCTACATCACAAAAAGATTTCTACAAGAGTATTTGTTAGTACTTGGAAGGTACTGAGGATGCCTAATAGGATAAAGCTGAACTAATATATTGTTGAACAAAGCATACTGAGCATTGATATAAACTAAACATGATGAATATACGAAAGTAGTAATATAACAGAAAACCTAGTAAAATATCAATGCTCAGTATATACCAAGTAGTAATATAACAGAAAACCTAGTAAAATTCACTAGAGATTTCACTATGTGAGCTATTATAAATCGACATAAAACCCCGTGAGCTAAACGTGGATTCTTATGTATACGTCCCACTGAGAAGAAAAAATACTTTATCATGGGTATAACAGCAAGACTAACATGATCCCTAAAAAAGATGCACTCTTACGAGATTTAAAAAGGTACGAGGGCACATAGTTTTGGGTCTATGAGGGTATGTTGAACACTATTCAATCTTGGTCTAAGCCTACACCCTACTGGATGTATGTAACAACATAATTGAAATGCTAGATAGGTCAATATCTAAAATGAAAATTTAAGAATGTAATATCTAAATACATCAAATACAACAGTCTTAACTGAAACATATATATATATATGTCTAAATTGACCTAGCAAGTTTATTTAATTGATAAACAAATCTACGCAACTAAGGTCTGGATTTGATGCAATAATTAAGTAACAATGTTACAAACTATGATTATATGATTGAGGATACTATAAAGACTAAATCTCAAGAATTATCTAATGTTCTAGAAATCCTATGTTTAAAGATAATATAGGGAATCAATAATCTGACTAAATTCTAGGGACCTCATAGAGGAAAGGAACCCAAGATTTTAATTCCAGTGGGGACAACTATGATCAGTGTAGCTGCAGTGAAGTAGGCACGAGAATCAACGTCTAAGCCCACAATAAACATTTGATGAGCCCAAACAAGAAATCTTCCTTGGTTAGCGGACCGTGGGAGCACGGGGGCCGATAAATGGTTTTTGACTGATAGAAAGCATCTCTTTTTTGTCCCTCGTGACCGAACTCACTAAAAAAATCACAATTGAAAGAGTTTTTTTTGCCGGGAGGAGGCTTCGTCGTCCGGCTCCTCATAAATGATGTTAGGATAACCTTAGCTTCGCTGACTTTATGAGGTCTAACCTGTGCCATGACATTAGTGGCTTAGCTCTTCGCGCTTCCCGCAGGCTTTTTTTAAAGAGAGAGAGTAAGGGGGGCACAAAAGATTGGTTCGCTCCGAAAAGCTTAGTTTTTTGGTTCACCCCCCTATGTGGTTGGCCTTCATACCAGTCTGCCACCTTTTCTCTTGATAGAATATATAAATACCCGAGCTCCAGCCTTGCTTGTGTTCTTCACCGACACTCGCCAGATGTATCACTCATCCCGCTACCGATGGAGCGGTAAGGGGTCTTCTTGTGTGTTATAATCTTTACGGGAATGAATCGCATATGTTGGTTGAGAATTGCTCGGGAATTCATTGATAATGACTTTGCCAGGTTCTAGGGAGGCTACTCTTCTTTTTTGTCGATCGAGCCGCTTTCCCTCATTCCACTCGTCCAGCCCTCTTCACGAACTTGTACAATCGATGCCACAAAGATAGCCAACTCTATTATCAAAGAAATAAGGAAAGGGGCGACAATTTGGAACCCACAAGTGAAATCCCACATACATGGTGATGAATTTACGGAGAAATTATTTTTACGTGACTGAAATGGAATAAAACTTGTTCTGTTCTTATAGAGAGTTTGGTTACCTTTTTATTATCTTTTTTTCTCGTTTAATCAATTTTGTTGAAATAATCTCTTATGGTAAGTTCCTAGGATTAAATGGCGTAGTTTAGATATCCAACGGTTAAAGGGAAAAACCAAAACGACCCTAACTTAAAATCTGATGAGGCCACCAATGGGCATGACTGATGGACCGTCAACTAACCGATGGTTATTCATATAAATCAATCATTTGGCATATCCATGAACCGGGGCCACGAACCGTTATCCCACTCATAGTTTGTATGTCCGGTCATTGGTCTATGGATTTCTTCTGATTTTTAAGTGGATAGCCTTTGCCCCTTCCTACAGTGTTTGGTTCTTATCGTGACTCGTGTGTGGATCTTGCCTGTTGCACCTTTATGTTGTGAATTTCTTAATTTTCAGTAATTTTTGAATATGGGGTGTTAGATTATCTCCCACTTTAGAACATTCATCCTTGAACGAAGTCTAAGCTCATTGAATATGGAGAGAAGGAGCCACTAAGTACTAAAACTAATGTCTAAATTAACAAAGTTCAAAGCACATGCAAATACATTGAAAATGAAAGTATAAGCAAGGGATCATTATAAAAAGAATGAATTTATGCAAGAGTAAGCTAAGATACTAGAGAGGAAGTTATTACAAAAAGCTGAAATGGAATCGGAAGGAAACAAATAAGGATCCTTGGACTTCATGGTTGCCTCTTCTTCTCAAGTAGATCCCTCTAAGGATGACTCCTGCACAAAAGCTTAACTAAATCGACTTCTTTGTTTCTCAACCTATGAATCTAAGAGTCAAGAATTTCAACACGAACATGCTCATATGTGAGACTCTCTTTGAAATTATTATTTCAAATGGTACTATGGATGCCGGGTGACCCACACACTTTTTCAAAAATGAAATGTGAAAGACCAAATCTAAGTCATAAGCCACTTTACAAACTGTTTTGAAGATTCTGTTAGACCCTAAATATCTAGAACTATTTTTCCTTTTCTTTCCTAATATCATCACCTGCTTTATAGATTACTATAAAAATCCATCATCAATATGAAACTCTAAGTCCTTTTATGCACATCAAATGACTGTTTATGTCTTTAGTCTCTCTTTGATGAGTTGAAATTTTTGAACAGCCTTATAAATTGAGTCTTGCCGAATAAAGGCTACGTTACCTACTTCAAACAAACAAACTAGAGATTTGCATCTATGCCCATATAATGCCTATAATGGGCCATATGAATACAAGATAATAATTGTTATTTTTGGCAAACTATATAAGAGGTAGTAATAATCCCAACATCACTTAAACTCAATCATTCAAGCTCTCAATAGTCTTCTATTGTCTTAATTGTACGTTTTTCCTAATAATCCTTCTATGGATGGAATGTTTTATTGAAATTAACCTGAGAGCCAAGACTTTTCTCATATATTTTCCAAAATGAGAGGTAAATTGAGGACCTCTATCAGAGATGACATAAAAAAGGACCCATGTGAATTGACTATCTCATAAATGTAGGGTTTGGCGTAGTCCTCCACCGTGTCTGTAGAATTGACAACCATAAAGTAAGTGTACTTAGTAACTCTATGTACCATCACCAAAATAGAATCATGTTGTCTACGAGTGTAAGGTAAATCCATGATGAATTCCATGTTTATCAATTCCCACATCCGTGTAGGAATGTGAACTTTCTGAGTCATACCTCATAGTTTCTGATGTTCTACCTTTACCTATTTACAATCTTTAAACTTACACACAAAATTTTTTATATCCCTCTTCATGTCATTGCACGAATAGCCTTCCCACGGATAACGGTACATCTTGGTAGCTCATGGATGAATAAAGTACCTTGAGTTATGAGCTTATTTAAGGATCTACTACCTTAACTCACCTACCTTACGAAGACATAACTGACCCTAGTAACGAAGCACAACTTCACCTTTCAATTGACGCAATATATGATCACTGTTATGTTTTTTTTTAAGCCTACAATACCTATGAATATTATTATTTATTCTAAACTATCACACCACCATTTAACATGACAATAAGACCGACTCCTAAGTGATCAAGCCGGTGAGTATGTTTTTCTAATTCCTTCCTTTCTTCCTCAACATGTGCTACACTACCCATAGATAGTCTACTAACAACATCAATTACTACATTGTTCTTACTGATATGGTAAGGAACATTCTTGTCATAGTCCTTGATGAATTAAACTCATATCCTCTGCAGAAGATTCAACAATTTCTAGGTGAATACATAATGGAGGATCTAATGATCTATGAACAAATCTACGTTAACACTATTCACATAACGCGTGAAAATCTTTAGGGAAAGTACTATTGTTACGAGCTCGAGGTCATGAGTTGGGTTCATGAACCTTATGATGTCTATAATCATAAGATATAGCCTTACATCGCTGCATCAACATAATACCTAAGCCTACTCTAGTTAAATCACAATAGATCATATAACTGTCTAAACCCTCCCGTAGAGTCAACATATGAGATGTAGTTAACTAGTTTTCAGTTCTAAGAAGATCTCATAACACTCAGTAGACCACTAAAAAATAACCTTTTTCTGAGTTAACTTTGTCAATATGGAAGCTATGTATGACAAACCTTCAACGAATCTCTTTTAATAAACATCCAAACCCAAAAATCATTTCATATATGTTTGAGAGGTGCTTTTAGGACATTACTTCACTGCCTCTATTTGTGAGAATGCACTCAGATCAATTTGCTAGATATGATATAACCAAGGAAATGAGTTGATTGGAACTAGAACTCATATCTTTTAAACTTACTGAATAATGTATGACTGGCGAATTGTGAGAGTCTACACAATAATTCTCAGATGAGTCTCATGTTCGTCATCATTCCTAGATTAAATGAGTATATTTTTAATAAATACTATTACGAACAAGGCCAAATATTCCTCAGAAACCCCATTAATTATATCTATTATGTTTTTGGAACATTGGTTAGTCCATATGACATAACTACGTATTCATATTGACCATACCGAGTCCTATATTATGTTTTCAAGATTTCACTATCTCTAACTCAAAGTTTGTGATAATAAGATTTGAGGTCTATGTTTGAAAAATGACTTGCACCCTGAAGTTGGTCCGACAACTCATCAATCATTGGGACAGGGTACTTGTCATAATTTGTCACTTTGTTTAGCTTCTGATAGTCTATTGACAACCTAAGAGAATCATTTTTCTTTTTTTAATGAATAACACTAGATAACCCCATGGAAAGATACTAGGTCTGATGAAACCCTTATCTAGAAGTTCTTTCAACTTTTCCTTAATCTCCTTAAGCACAACTAGATCCATTATGTAAGGGGGAATAGAAATAGGTTGGTGCTTGGAAGTATATCTATTCCGATGATGATCTCCCTTTAAGTAGGAACTCCCTGAATATCTCCTTGAAACATTTCTGGAAACTGATTTACTACTTGAACTGACTCAATAGTAGGGGTATTGGAACTTTAATCCAACCCAAAAAATATGATTGGTATACCCTTCATAGATCATTCTTTTGTCCTTAAGGTAAGAGATAAATTGACTAATAAACACTTGTCTACTACCATTTCATTATATGACTGGCTCGCTTAGAAACTAAAATAGAATGCTCCTAGTTCTACAATAAACTAATGCATAATAGAAATTTAACTTATCCATTCCTAGAGTAATATCTATAACGACCCAATAAGATTCATAAGTAGCGCCACAATTAACCTGCTAGATGGGGGAACCAACCAATTTATCACCTCCGAGAAGTAACCGGTCTCCTCTTCGTCAGAGAGGACTAAGACTAACCTTTTAGCATTCATCATTACCTTTCATAGGTTAAATTTCTTAAAATTTAAAACATTTCATCTTTATCCATATTGAGTTTTACATACACCTCTCGTTTACACAGATTATATACATAGGGAGTTTACATAGACTCCTCGCATAGGAAGTACTACATAAGCTCTACTTTAATTTCACATACATACCTATAACAATTTAATATTACAGGAAGTCTAGGATATGTTTCACATTTAAAGCATTAAAATTGAATACAACATTCAGGCATTACACTCACATGATTAGAATAAAATCCACATATAGGCATATACAACAATAGTCTAAAATTAAAAAGGGAAAGAACTAAATGTCTTTAAACTAGAACAATATCAATAAGTAGATAGCGACATCATCCTAGGAAGGTGAGAGACTACAAAACATGGAGAATGAGAATCCAAGTTATCTTCAAATGCCCTTTCTAGAAGATCAACGGTCGGAACCTATATAGTTGTAGAAACATAGAAATATGGGTTACTACATTCTTGGACTAAGTACACAAAAAATTTGAAATCATGATAAAGGTGTCATTTGTTCAAAATCATGCTGTGTTACTTTGAAAAAGCTTATGCAAAACTCAAGAAACTTATGAGCCAATATTCACATATTTTTCAAGACAAAGCCATATGCAACACAAGACCAACATCATCAAGTATAACAAAGTCAACATATACCATAGCATAATTAAGTACATAACCAAACCAAGTTCAACTTCATGATATAACTACAAAGTTTATAGAAGGTGTTAATATTATTACAATATATACAAGACCCTTACTCATAAGCCAACATCAAGTCCACAAATGCAATTATTAAGCAATGCCCCATAACCTTCCGCAACCAAGTAAACCCAACAAGAGATCATAATCAATGCCTAACTTCGCATAACTTAGCATTAAGAGTACTCATTCTCATATTTAGCAATATACACTAATAGTATGTTCATACATGAAACTAACATAATGTAGGATCATCAACATGTAAAGTCAACATATGCATAGCATTTAGTTTATAAAATATTAGAACAACCTTCTAAGACTTCCCTCTCGGCCAACTAGTTAAATGCATAATTAGAGTACCAGACCCCCACCTAGACTAAGTCAAACATTTTAGGCCACCCTACTTAGTGTTCACTTTATTACTTCATTTACTGTAGGGGACACTTGCCTTAATCGAAATAGACCACATGAGATAAATGTGGAATCTGGTGTCATGAAACCCTACACCAAAACAAGGTGGACTACTTCCCATGGTAGTACCACAATATGTACTTAACATTCTAGATGGATCAACTAGATAGTATTCCTATGGGGGCAACATAGTTTAAGAAATATGAAATATACGTTAGACACTCTGTATGCACGTCGCGTTGTAGTCTCTAGTATCATTAGTAAATTAGTGAACTAACTTACCACATTGGGAAGCGACACATCTCACATTCTAGTTCACTTGGTGCTAAGCTAAAGTCTCTTTTTGAAATGTCCTTAAGCCATATCTTAACAATCATAACTTAGTTTAGGCCCTAGGAGACTAACTCCTTGTATATTCATAGACATTAGCTCATCAGTAATTTCATGAGAATGCTCTTTCAATACAACTCTTATATATGAGATCAACACATTATAATCATCATGTCATAATAAGAAATATGGGCAATCCATAACAAACCTTATATATCATTTCATCTTTAACATATTATCACCTATTCACATAATGAAGACATTAGAATTGCATCATCAAACTAACACCCACTTTATATAATAATAAGACATGAATAAATTGAACATCATTAACAAGTACAATTCAGCACAATTGAAGTCAAGGTTAAGGATCACAAAGTCTTACAAATTCTCCTTCAACAAGCCATCAACATTGGTCATACCCTAAACCAATCAAATTTCATCCATGAATAGGTTTAATAATATCATTAAATAGTAATTAATACAATAACTAAAGCAATTGCATCAATACTAATAAATTTAACATTAGTTCATAACATAGGGTTAGGGAATTCGGGTCAATTTATGATCTATTTTACTTACTAGGTTAATTAATCAAGAAATATCATAATTGAACAATAATACATAATAATATAATCATAATTATCAAAAGAAACAATAAACAATACAATTTAAAAAATTAATTTCGGATTACAAATAAACCCATATGAAATCATCTTTTGGAAATCAATTTTGTGAAGAACCTTTTGGGGAAAGGAATACTAAAGGCAAAAGGTTCCCATACCTTGATATTATTTGAATAATGATGGATAATAGTGATCTTATTTCTGTCCTAGAACCCTTATACCTTGGTTTTCTATGGAGTGTTCTTTGAAAGACAAAGTAGAGAAAAGGAAGAGAAATTTGTGTTTGGGAATTTCTGAAGGGTTAAATTTGGTTTAGGCTTAGGGTAGTTTATATTTTCATTTAACTAAGTTAATTAACCAAACCTTAACCCCTAATTAATCCCTAAATAATGAATAAATGAAGTAATTTAACTTTACAGAACTCAGGCATGACCTATGAGACCACGATCGACGGTCTGTAGGTTAACCTATGCCCCTGCCCCCAACCATCCTTCATATCTGTAGTTTAGTTAAGAGTGTTTTCTGATTGGACATTTTTGTAGAAAATTCTAAGTGTTGGTCGACGGGCGCATTGACGCCTAGTCGCCTGCAACTGTTGGTGAACATTGTCTTGTTACAACTTTTTGGCTAGAATGGAAGGGTGCACCTCAATGATCCTTAGAGTGGTCTTTGGGGATCGTACCTAGATGTTTCAACCATAAACATGTTCTAATACTAGTTTGACACCTTTCCACAAAATATGATGAATTATTGACTCTTAAAACCCCGTGAATTAGGATAAGTCATAGTAGCACCTCTTCACTAGTCTTCGGACATCATGGACATTTTCTTGACGTCTTGACTCTAAAACTTCCTACCTAACTTCTAAACATTAATTTTGAACCTTAAAAGTGTTAAAACCCTCAGAAACTCACGTGAGGCTCTATATTAGTTCTTGGACTTTCGAAGTGTTACATTATTCCCCCTTAGGAAACATTCGTCCCCGAATGACTCTAAAATCTTGGAAGGGAATGGATAGACCCAATACTAGCAGCCCAACAACAACAACATAATCAAAACATGAGTTACAACTCAAATAAACATAAAAACATGGAATTTACACATAACAACTCAAAACATCAATTACTTTATTGTAAGAGCTCAACATCAAAACATGAGGAATTTCCTTCTCAACAACAACATGAGCTCAACAACATATAAAGAGTCACTCATGCCGAAACTCATTTCAAGAAACATCAACATGATAAATATTATTTCATTAAGTAAAAAACATACCAAATATAAAAATAAATGCATATCAACAAAAGAGTAACTTTTCATGAAAATCTCATGTTAGCCAAACTTTCAACATTTTATGCAAGTCTTTGCAAATCAAGCAAAAATCAGTTTTACTAATTATTTTATTTATTAATCGGAACAACTATCCTTCATTATAAAAGAGATAATGATAATGGAACTTCATGTTGGCCTCGACCTCCCATGTTCCTCCCTAAACTAGGTGGTTGTTCCATAACACCTTTACGAAAGTCACCTCCTTGTTCCTCAACTTCTTCACTAGTGGATGAAGGATTTTTACCGAAACCAGTTCATAGGAGAGATTGTAATCCACATCTAGACCTTCAATACGAAGAATGGACTCGGGATCACCAATTCACTTTTTAATCATGGATACATGAAATATCGGATTAACCAAAGATAGATCACAAGGTAATCTCAACTCATATGCAACCTTACCAACACTTTGCGAAATTCATTAGGGACCCACATAAAGAGGACTTAACATTTCTTTTTTGCAAAATCTAACCACCTCTTTTAGAGGTGAATTATTCAAATGCACCTTATTACATTCTTTAAACTCTAAATATCTTCCCCTATTGTCGGCATAGTACTTTTGTCAGTTGTAGGCTGTTTACAAATCGATTCATTATTACATGAACTTTCTCTAGAGTCTTATTAATAAACTCTAGACCAAAGAGTGGGGAATCACCAGCTTCAAAAAATCTAATTGGAGACGTACGTCTCTTACCATAAAATTCATTAAAAAGATACATGGATATAGTCGAATGTTAACTATTATTATAAGAGAACTCAACCAAAGACAAGTAACATCCAAACTTCCCTTGAAATCATTCACACAATCCCTAACCATATTCTCAAAGGTTTGAATAGTAAGCTCCGCCTGAACATCCATTTTTTGATGAAAAGTAGTGCTTAACTTCACTGTGTACAAAACCCTTTTTGAAACGATCTCCCAAATCGAGATGTAAATTGAGAACCTCTATCCAAAATAATGGATAAAGGGATACCATGAACACTCACAATCTCATTGATATAGATTTTTGCATACTTTTCCGCCAAATTAGTAGACATAAATAGATAAATTAAGAGGATTCCGTCCACAACCACCCATATAGAGACATTTTGCCTTCGCGTCTTAGTAACCCCAAACAAAGTCCATATTAATGTATTCCCACTTCCAAGCGGCAAATTGTATATCTTGAAGTAACCCACCCGACTTTTAGTGGTCGACTTTCACTTTTTCGCAATTGGGACAATTTTAAACATATTCTGTTATGTCCTTTTTCAAGAAATCACACGAAAGTAATTAATTAAGGTCATGATATATATTCTTAGAACACAGATGAATCGAATAACGGGAACCATGAGCCTCCTCTATAATTTGATTCCACAAATCATCCACATTAGGCACACACACCTCTCTTCGTACCTCAAAACACCATCCCCTTATGGAAAATGACTCATTAAGCTTTTCATGAACCGATTCCTTTAAATACATCAATGATGGATAAAGTTATTTCTTAGGCTTCACCTCAACTACCACATACAATTCAGAGTTATGATGGACCATAAATCCATTAGGAGAATCTTTGAATCTAACACCAAAATGAGCCAACCTATGGACATCTTTTGCTAGGTATTTCTTATCTTATTCCACATAAGACACACTACCCATGTTCATACGACTTAGAGCACCCGCAACCATGTTCGCCTTGCCGAGGTAATATAAAGACTCGTGTCGTAATCTTTCAACAATTCCAACCACCTTTATTGTCGAATATTCAACTCCTTTTGTGTGAAAACATATTGAAGACTCTTGTGGTCGGTATACACATCAACATGAACACCATATAGGTAATGCCTCTATATTTTCAAGACAAACATCACAGATGCTAACTCAAGATCTTTAGTTTTGTAGTTTTTCTCATGAACATTATGTTGCCTAGAGGCATATGATATAAACTTCCCATGTTGCTTAAGGAAGTAACCCAATCCCACTTGTATGTATCACAATAAACCATAATTCTCTTAGTACCCTGCGGTAAAAGTCAACACCGGAGTGGTTGCTAGCCTATATTTTATGATTTTAAAGCTTCTTTCACATGCCTCCGATGACTCTAATTTCACATTTTTTTGGGTCAACGTAGTCAAAGGAGATGAAATGGATGCAAAAACATCCACAAACCTCCTATTCTACCTTGATAGACCCAGAAACTTCATATGTCGGTTGGATCCTAAAGTCTAGGCCAATTTCTAACCGCCTCAGTTTTCTTGGAATTAACCTTTACACCATCACTAGTGATTATATGGTCCAGAAATGCCACTAACATTAACCAAAACTCATGCTTGTTTACTTGGCAAATAGTTCGAGTTCCTTCAAGACATGTACACCACTCTCAAGTGCCCCATATGATCACCCTCATTCGTCGAATACACAAATATATCGTCAATAAAAACAGTGACAAATAAATCATGGTAATTTTGAAACAACCTATTCATTAAGTCCATAAATGATACCGGGGCATTAATCAACCAAAACAACATCACCCTAAACTAATATTGACTGTGTCTTATTTGAATGGCCATTTAAGGAATATCTTCATCTCTCACCCTATGTTGGTGATATCCCGACCGCAAGTCAATTTTGGAAAAGTAGCTTGCCTCTTGGAGTTGATAAAACAAGTCATCCATTCGATGGAGAGGATAATTATTCTTAATGGTCATTTTATTTAGTTTTTGATAGATAATACAGATCCTAAACGACCCATACTTCTTTTTCACAACTAGAAGTGGAGCACCACATGGGGAATACTAGGTTGAAGGAATCCTTTGTCTAGTAAATCCTTGAGTTGAGCCTTCTACTCTTTCAATTTGGTTAGAGCAATCTGATAAGGAGTAATTGAAATGGGATTTGTATCCGGTAGAAAGTAAATACCAAAGTTTATTTCCCATTATGGAGGATTTTAGGAAACATCATTAGGAAAAACCTCTAGAAATTCCCTCACTATGGGGACTAACTCAATGGGAGGAACTTTGGAGTCTAAATCTTTGACTCTCATAATGTGGTATAAACACCCTTTAGAGATCTTCTTAAAAACCTTTAGAAAATAACTTATACAACCTCTACGAATAGAACTGTCACGACCGGAGTCTAGACCCTAGCCAAAACCGTCGTCGTTGACCTCTCAGAAGTCGTAGACAAGCCTAAGTACGTCATCGTTATATCATCTAGATAAATTTTAGCGGAAATTTAAAGATTTTGTTTAGTTGAAGTATAGACTTCTTAATGGGAAACATGGTATTCGAATAAGATCATCTATAAATTTTCATAATCATTCAAAACAACAATCTAATACCAAGATACCCAAATGAATGAATTAGTTTATAACTGCATTAATTGTATACTTGCCAAAATGTCACCAATATAATTTCTGAATCAAGTGAGAATGAAATGCTAGTGGAACATCCTCCACTAGGTCATGCCTATATCTAGGATAGAATATAAAAGATAGACATCCTTGTAAGCAAGAGGGCCTACCAAGATCCGGATGAATGATCCACATTCGGATAACTTCATCATAGTCACATAATGCTCTAGCGTTCACCTGCACCTGCACTTAAAAGTAGAGAGTTGTATGGGGTTAGTATACACTTGTACTAAGTATGGGTATATTCAAGCACAAACCAAGGACATGCATGATAAAGAAGAGCTCTTTCTTAACGATATAAATTACGGTTCGTCTAGTCAGTGGACTTGCAAAGATAAAATTAGGAAAGTCATGCTATGAGAGTAACATGCATCATCATACGTAACATATTGCACACAACACATAACATATTGCTTATTATCACATAGCAAATTTCAAATTATTCATCCATATGCAGACCTTGTAATCATGGACATGAAATTTGGCTTCTCAAAATGAGGGTTCAACATATTGGACCTCAACTAGCGAGCCTTATTTGGCCAACTCGGAGTCTGGCTCATTCATTCATACGTATTTCATTTTCATTATTTCGTAAGCTAGTGTAAACACCAGCCATACCTAGGATGTAATTTAAGACTTTCATCGGTTTCGATGTACAATGAACAAGAATGACCTAGTGTCATTACCTAAGTCTAGCTCACCTCTTGACTATCCTATCTTAATACCTTTGATATCGTTCATTTCATTATGAGCATTACTTGAGGCTGGCTTCATTCTTTCTTTGGAAAGTTTAACATTAACCGACATAGATCATATGAGCATCATGAAATCCAGAATTTCACCCTACACAAAAAATAGGTTGAATCATTGCCCAAAGTGAACCAAAACTTGATCGCGTATATAAGGAGTCGAACCTTGCTAGAACCCTATATTTGCCGTATAGGTCCAATGGCAAGAAAATATAACGAGAAACATGCCCGTCTGGACAGACAATCTCATCTCATGAGAATTACGCAAACCTCTGTCTTCCCAAAAGAAGGAATCACGACTAATATCTAGCCTATCGGTGCGCAGTATAAAGCTCCATTACATTCATCCCATACATCAAATAAGCTGGCTTCTAGCATAAGGCGTCATACCTCATTAGATGATTTTTCATCTCAGCATTACGCATTATGTGTGAATTGTCCATACACTTACATATAGAGTGTGATTAAGACTTGTCTCTTAATATTCAACACTCATTGAGTTGAGTACTTTTGGTGACCTTATATAGGCATAGGTACAACTTCTCTCTCTTGCACTAGCCTCATATTATGGTGCTACCATTTCTCTCTTAACATATTTTCGTTTCATCTTTACTCAGATTTCATTATTTGTTTATCGTATATCATACATATTCTCTCTTGGAGTGTACATAGAGGGAAATTGATTCTAGGCGTAGATACAACTTTTATCATTTTTACTAACCTATCCACATGTAGCCACTCTTTTTTTGCTAATTCATCGGTTAGTATATATATAGTCTCTTAGAAATTTTATTTAGTGACACTGATCTTTAGGCGTAGATGCAACTTATCTCACTTGCACTAGCCTATAGTCATGTAATCATTCTTTTCATTACATATTAACTATGAATTCATTCTTAACACTTTCTTTTGGAGTATGCTAGAAATTTGACTTTACATCATTCTACTCTCCCCTAACGTGAATGTTCGTTTGGTAATACGTCAATGCACTTGGCCTTTTATTATTTTTCACACTCTTACATAAACCTCTTAGGTTGAAATCATTTCATTACATCCATCTTAAGTTATCTTACTTTTAAACGTACGCTGTACCTATGGATTCATATGTATAAGCAATGAGGCTTCATTCATAATTCGTCTAAGTGACTCATAGCTACCCTAGATTATGTGGTACAAGACTTATTCATCTTGTTGGTATGCCAAGATCTTTATTTCGACACTTTGAGGTAGCATTTATTAAATATTTGTTCACGTACGACTTATGTGTCAATACGAATTGGGCAAGGAAACCCAATTTCGAATCCCTTGAGTAACACTTAATATTATATTAAACTTGGTACTTGTATTTTTCAGATTTTGGGGACCTTAGGTCGATCCCATCACCCCATAATAGTTTCTTTCTTTCCCTCCTCTTTTTCTCGTTTAAGGCAAAGAGATTGTGGGATCAATCCCCGACAAACTTATTCTTTTTCTGTTAATTTTTTCTCAAATTTATCCAAGAGGTTTTTAGTTCAATCCCAACTCACCTCATTCTATTTTTCTCTTTTATATTTCTCCTAACTCTCTCATATATTAAAGAGGTTATGGGTTCAATACTAACCTCATTTATGTTCTTCCATTTTATTCCTAATGTTCTCCTCTATTCAAGAGGTTGTGGGTTCAATTCCCACTGACAACATTTTATTTTTCTCCTAACTCTTTCATCTATTAAAGAGTTTGCGGGTTCAATTCCCACTCACCACATTTAATTTTCTTTTCAATTTCTCAAGAGATTTTTATGTAATTTGAATTTCGTGAGGTCTTTGGTTCAATTCCCAATGATCTTACAATTTTTAAAAATTCTAAAACATAGATCTCTTGTTATATTTTGGCCGAGACCAACATTTCCATCAAGCTGAAAATTTGGTGTCTTTCAATCCATCTTTCTCTCAAATTTTAATATTGATTCTTGGAGTAATTTGGGTAACATTTTTCCATCAACATTACCCTTCTATGAAAATCATACTTTTAACTTTTACATATACGAAAACACAACAGTTATAACACACAAATTTAAGGCAGCAACATAGTTAATTTACAGCACGCCTCAAACAATTAACGTAAAACACTTTTCCGGAATACATCTTTCATTCCTTACATAATTTCCAAATACACATTCCATAAATAATACACATGCTTTGACTCTTTCAAAAGGATCTAATGAAAGGGGCATGCAACGGGGATAACCTTAGTTTTTCAGTTGCGATTAAACTGAACCTTAAGGGTCTCTTGGGAAAGGGGCCAATAGAGTAGAAAATCCATACTTTAATGTCGTTCAACACTTGTGTCAATGCTGCCTATTCCCACGACACCACTGCCTAACCACCAAAATCCAAAACGCAATCCGTCGAGAAGAATGTTGTTGATTTTCGTTTTTAGCTTAGATTTTTTTTTTTGAGTTTTTGTTAGTAAAATCATCGAGAGTGAAGAACTGTTATTATCAGTTCTTGTAATAATGAAAAACGTGAGAATTGGAGTGACAGACGTGAGAATAAAAGGATTAGGATTAGGAGAGTTAGGTGGACAATTAGTCAAACTAGGACTCCCCATTATATATATATATATAGATATATAATATATATATATATATATATAATATTATATATATATATATATATATATATATTATATATATATATATATATTATTATTATATTATTAATATTATTTTACGAAACATATGATTTTCCTTCAATTAGATCATCAAATATATTAATTAATTTAACTAATTTGCTAAATACAATAAATCAATTAAATAATTGCTTCTTCGAGGGCTCGAACCAGGGTGGGGCAAGATGTTGCTTAAAGGGTCAATTTCAGCCACCTCTACCCACATTAAGCCTTAACCATATTAATTAATTAATTAAATAATTAGGGTAATTACAATACCACCCTTAGCCTGGAAAACACCATTTTACCCCTAGACCCTCAAAACATAAGCTTACCCCTTTTTATGTCCGATTAAGACTCATCCGATTAAATCTTCATAGTCGGGTGCCTTACATGGTTGTACCCAACCTTTACTAGCTCAACTAACTCACCAAGTTAGTTAGTTTGCCTTTTGTAGAGGTTCAGAAGTCTGGTTCTACGCGCATCAATCCGTGTGAACCAGGTCTAATCTAGGCATTCTAGATATGTTAGACATTACTTAGCATGGTCATTTTTAGGATTGTTACATTATCCCCTCCCCCTCCTTGGAACATTTGTCCCTGGATGACACTACACATCATTTTTAAAATAAAGAGGGTGATTTTTGAAAATATGTTAACATACTTGAGACTTTTCTCTTTGTGAATTTCTGTTTCACACTTACTCTGGATAGTGGATATTACTCAAGTTTATTTGAAGCTTCATATTTGAGATTGAGGAATGTCCTTATCAATCGCACTTAACATAATGCACCTCACCACTCCTTAAATACAAAAAAAATCATCTCCATGGTATACAAAAACAGCAACATGACATTCAAAAATGAATTCATTTTAAAACTCACATAGTGCAATTATAACACATACGATTTTGGACTTACAACACCAAGTCGACTATTGCACTAAAACGTAGAACTTCTTAAACAAAACAAGCTTTAGGAGGATTATATCTAACCTCTTAGATAACATCTTTTTGGCCTTAAGATTTTAAATTATATGGATTTCTTGGATTGCTCCACGCCCTGCCCATTTATGCCCAATCCATTTTGAAACTTAAACCTTACTACCCTGGTTTTATATTCTATGGTAGCATAACACTTATGGAGAAAATACATACCTAAGATATTCAATGCTTTTTATTGGCGAATATTTAATTTAAATATTAGTAGGTTGGTGCACATCCTTGAAACCTACTAGCAGCTTCGCATTAATAGACGAAGGAACTCCTTCCTAATCTAGTCTCATCAAAGCATACAACATGAATAAACACATAAGTCTCATAAGTTAGCAACGAACATGATGACTCGAACATATTAACTTCATACTAATGCATAAAACCATACCCATGAAAAACCAATTTAGGCTACGCTCCCGAGACATCAGTAGAAGTGTCTTCCCCTACACCCATTGACTTGAGTGCGAAGAATCTTTGCCTCCTTGGAACCTCTTAAATTGAACGATTCGGCTGAACTTTCTACTTCCCTTTTTCTCGACCTCTCATATACAGACAATCCTTCATCATGTGACCTGGTTTACGAGGACTGTAAGAAGCGTTAGAGACCCTCCTACACTCTCCTCCATGAAATTTTCCAGACTTCCTATAAGGTGGCCTGTCCAAAGGTGAATCTACGTCACTATTTCTCTTAAATCTGGGCTAGGAATCCCTATCATAGAGACCCTTGGATAAACTTGACTCCCCTTTATGGGAGAGTCCCTTCTTAAACCTGGGCTTATCATTGATTTCAGTACTACTCTTCTTTTAAAATTCGTCACAGCTTTCCTTAACATGTTCCCTGCCCTCGTATGCTACCTCTTCCTTCTTTCCTCCACTTGTTTGACATGGACCATAAGCCTTGAAAGGTCAATGCTATCATGAAACATAGATGCAATAAACTACTCATTGATATCCTCATCAATCTTAGATCTAGTGTAAACGAGAGGATTCCCCCTCGTGAAGTCCCTTAACCTGCTAGCCATGGTACTGGAAAGAGGGTTCTTCCTGGGAACACCTTGTTGCTCCGCCTGGGATGTCATAGCCTGAGCTCGTAAAGTGATAGCTAGGGACATCTGTACCAAGGTTGTCCCCACTTCTCCATCAATCAACCCAATTGGGTTAAAAGGCATCTCCATTGCAGTAGCTGGAGCCTGGGGAGGAACTTGATTTACTCCAGCACCTGCTCCTCCAATCTTTTCGCCTGCGTTTTTCCCCCTATTCATCTTTATGAATCTCAAGAATTGATGTTAGATATACTATTAACACCAATAAATCAGAAATTAGAGAAGGCACAATAAGATCATAAGAAGGGAATTTTTCCTATGTATCATGCAATCTCTAATTGAGGATAGTGGTGCACTTCATTACCATTACATAAAAACTACTAGATGTGGTTTATGTGAAATTATTACCCTTGGAATTTAACTGAACACTCTGATACTAAATTTTTCATGACCGGAATTTAGACCCTAGCCGAAACCGGCGTCGTTGAGCTCTCAGAGGTGGCAGATAACCCTACATACATCATCATTACATCATCTAGATAAATTTAAGCGGAAATTTGAACATTTTGTTTAGTTGAAGTATACATAAACATCACAATAGGAAACATCGTATTCGAATAAGATCATCTACATAGTTTAATAATCGTTCACACCAACCATCTAATAGAAAGATACTCGAATAAATGAAATAGTACATAAGTGCATTAAATGTATACTTGCCAAAATGGAACCAATACAATGTCTGAAACAAGTGTCAAAGAAACGCTAGTGGAAGATCCTCCACTAGATCATGCCTACATCTAAGCTAGATTATAAAAGATTGGCATCCTCGAAAGAAAGAGGCCCTACAAAGTCGAGATGAATGCTCCAAGTTCGGATAAATTTAGCGTAGTCTCGTAATGCTCTAGTGTTCACCTGCACCTGAACCTAAAAGTAGAGAGTTGTATTGGATTATATACACTTGTACTAAGTATGGGTATATTCAAGAACACATAAAGGAAATGCATTATTAGGAAGAGCTCTTTCCTAACAATATGAATTATTGAAAGTCAAGTCCATAGACTTGCGAAGATCAGAAAATGAAAGTCATGCTATAAGAGTAACATGCGTCATCATAACATATTGCACACAACATATAACATATGGATTATTAGAACATAACATATTTAATATCATTCGTCTATATGCCATGAGACCTTGGAATCATGAATTTGACATTTGGACTTCCCAAAATGAGAGCTCAACATATGGTATCTCAACTAGGGAGCCTTCTTTAGCAAACTCAAAGTCTGCTTCATTTATTCATATGTACTTCATTTTCATTCGTTCGTAAGCTAGTGTAAACACCAGCCATAGCTAGGATGTAGTTTAAGAGTTTCATCGGGTTCGATGTATCATAACCATGAATGACCTAGTGTCATTACCTAAGTCTAGTTCACCTCTTGATTTTTCTATGCTAACACCTTCGGTGTCGTTCATTTCATTATGTGCATTACATTATGTTCTCCTCATTCTTTCTTTGAGATCTTTAAATTTAACTGACATACATCATGTGAGAATCATAAAATCCATTGTTTAACCCCACACTGAAAAAAGGTGGAATCAACAGCCAAAGTGAACCAAAACATGCTAGCGTACATGGGGAGTTGAACCCCGCTAGAACACTATATAGGTAGAATAGGTTCAAAGACTAGGAGATATAAGGAGACTACCTGTCTGGACAGACAGGCTCATCTCATGAGAAATACACGAACCTCTTCTTTCTTGAAAGAAGGAATTGCGACTCATAGCTAGCCTATCATTGCTCAGTATAAAGTTCCATTACATTCATCTCAACCATCATATAATTTTGATTCTAGCTTGAGGCATCATATCTCATTAAATTATTTCTTATCTCATCATTACGCATTAAGTGTGAATTGTCCTTACACTTACATATAGAGTGTGATTGAGACTTGTCTCCTAATATTCAACACTCACTGGGGTGAGTACTTTTGGTGACCTTATATAGGCGTAGGTACAACTTTTCTCACTTTCACTAGCCTTATATTATGGTGGCACCCTGTTCCTTTTTAGTATCTTTTAATTTCATCTTTACTCACCTTTCATTATTTGCTCATTGTATAACATATATATGGTCTCTTGGAGTTTACATTGATTCTAGGCGTAGATACATCTTGTCTCACTTGTACTAGCATATCCTCATGTATCCACTCTTCTTTTTGCTTATTCATTGTTTAGTATATATATACTCTCTTAGAAATACCATTTAGTGACACTGATTTTAAGGCGTAGATGCAACTTATCTCACTTGTACTACCCTAGAGTCATGTAGTCACTCTTTTCTTTGCATATTAACTATGAATTGATTCTTAACACTTTCTTTTGGATTATTCTCAAGATTTGACTTTACATCATACTACACTACCCTTACGTGAATGTTCATTTTGTTATATGCCAATGCACTTGGCCTTTTAGTATGCTTCACACCTTTACATAAGCCTCCTAGGTTCTCATCATTTCATTACATCAATCTTATGTTTGCTTACTTTTAAATGTACACTGGACTTATGGTTCCATAGGTACAAGCCATGAGAATTCATTCATAGTTCGTCTAAGTGACTCATACTTAGCAAAGATTATGTGGTAAAAGACTTATGCATCTAGTTTGTATGCCAAGATCTTTATTTAGACTCTTAGAGGAAACATTCGTTAAGTATTTTTTTCACGTACGACTTATATGTCAATATGGTATTGGGCAAGGGAACCCAATTTCGAATCCCTTGGGCAACACTTAATATTATATTAACCTTGGTACTTGCATTTTTCAGATTTGGGGGACCCTAGGTATATCCCCGTAACCTCCATAATATTTTCTTTCTTTTCCCCCTCTGTTTCTTCTTTAAGGCAAATATATTGTGGCATCAATCCCCAAAAAACTCATTCTTTTTCTTAATTTTTCCCTTAACATTATCCAAAAGGTTGTTGGTTCAATCCCCACACTCCTCATTTTATTTTTCTCTTTTATATTTCTCCTAACTCTCTAATATATTCAAGAGGTCGTGGTTCAATACCTACTCACCTCTTTTATTTTGTTCCATTTTTTCTCCTTATTCTCTCCTATATTCGATAGGTTGTAGGTTCAATTCCCACTCACCACATTTTATTTTTCTCCTTTATTTTTCTCCTAACTCTCTCATCTATTTAAGAGGTTGGGGGTTCAATCCCCACTCACCTCATTTTATTTTTCTCTTTTATACTTCTCCTAACTCTCTCATATATTCAAGAGGTTGTGGGTATAGTCCCCATTCACCTCATTTATTTTCTTCCTTTTTTTCTCCTATTTCTGACCTCTATTCAAGAAGTTGTGGGTTCAATCTACACTCACCACATTTTATTTTTCTCCTAACTCTGTCATCTATTAAAGAGGTTGTGGGTTCCATCTCCACTCAACACCTTTAATTTCTTTTTAATTTTTTCTCATGAACTTTTTATGTAATTTTAATTTGGTGAGATCTTGGGTTCAATTTCCAATGACCTCAAAATTTTTAAAATTTTTTAAAACGTAGCACACTTTTAAAATATTTGGCCGAGACCAACATTTCAAGCATGCGGGACATTCTGTCTCTTTGATTCTTGGAGTAATTTGGGTGAAATTTTTCAAGCAACTTTATTCTTATATGAACATTACACTTTTAACATTAACATACACGAAAACACAATATTTATAACACACAAATTTCAAGAAACAACATAATGAATTTAGAACCCACCGATACTCAAACAATTAACGTGAAGAACTTTTCAGGGAATATTTCATTCCTTACATAATTTTGAAATACACATTAAATACGACATCACAACTAGACCTAAAATAATCTACCAAAAGACATACCAACACATGTTTTGAATCTTTCGAAGGATCTAATGAAAGGAGCATGCAACGTTGATAACCTTAGTTTATAAATTGCGATTAAACTAAAAATTAAGGGTATCTTGGTAAAAACCCCAACAGAGAAGAAAATCCATACCACTTCCTCACCACAAAAATCCAAAACCCAATCCGTTGAGAAGAATGTTATAGATTTTCGTTTTTAGCTTAGCGTTTTGTTTGAGTTTTTGTGTGTAAGTTCTTCAAGAGTGAAGAACTATTAATTTTAATTTTTTTGCTGATGAAAAACGTGAGAATGTGACTGAGAGACGAGAGAATGAGTGGATTAGGAGAGTTAGGTGGAGACTCAGTGAAACTTGGACTCCCCATTATTTATTAATATTATTATTATTATTATTATTATTTTATTAATAATCTGATTTTCCTTTAATTAAATAATCAAAGTAAATATTAATTAATTAAACTTTTTCTCTAAATACAGTAAATCAATGAAATCATTGTTTCCACAAAGGCTAGAACCAGGGTGGTGCAAGATTTTGCTTAAAGGGTCAATTTCTGCCACCTCTTCCAAAATTGCCCCTTGACCATATTAATTAATTATTTTAATTACAAAACCACTCTTAGATTGGAAAAGATCATTATACCCCTAGACCCTTTGAACTTAATATTTCCATTTTTTATGTTCGGTTAAGACTGATCAGGTTAAATCTTAGCCTGGAAAAGATCATTATACTCCTAGACCCTTTAAACATAACACTACCCCTTTTTAAGTTCGGTTAAGACTCATCACGGTAAATCTTCATATTCGGGTGCCCTATATAGATGGACCCAACCTTTCCTAGCTCAACTAACTCACCTAGTTTGTTGGATCTTGTTCTATGTGCATCAATATGTGTAAACGCGGTCTAATCTAGGCATTCTAGATACGTTAGAGATTACCTAGCGTAGTAATTTTTAGGGTTGTTACAAGAACATCCCCCATTCAACTCTAAGACGGGTTAATATGGAAAATCAAACTTGACCACTCCTGTCCTAATATAAATTGAAGCAAAACAAGTATGCAACCAATCCATTCCCAAAATATCATCAAAATCAACCATATCAAGTTCTAAAAATGAAACATGAGTAACTCTATTAGGCAACATTATAGGACAATTTCTATAAACACTTTTTGCCACAACCGACTCACCTACCGGAATAGTCACCATAAAAGGTTCATTCGATATATCGGGCAAAATATCAAACTTTCGAGCTACCAAGGAGTAATAAATGACAAGGTATCCCACGATCAATAAAAGCATAAACATTTTTAGAGATGACTTGTAACATACCAGTCACCAAATCGGGATAACTCTCTTGTTCACCCCTAGAGTTGAGATAATAAAAGAGATTCTTTCTTGGAGCATCAACATTAGAACCACTTGCTTGATCTTGCCCACTATTCTTTTATACTAGGACAATCTCTCACCTTGTGACCAATTTTACCACACTCAAAACAATTTTCTGTCCCAACTAGGCATTCACCCCAATGTTTCTTGCCAAACTATCCACAAGTAGGATTCTCGCTTGGTTAAGTAGTACCTATTGCCCTTTGAGACTGGGGGTTATACACCCTATCATCATGAGCCTTGGGAAATTTTGAAGGGACTTGATTGGAGAACATAATCTTGAATCGCGGCTTATCTTGAATTTCAAACCTCCCCTTTGAGGAACAACTTTCAAAAGACTTGGCCTTCTTGGCCTCTCGATTCTAAAAATTTGACTAGAGATAATCTTATTTTCATGAAACATAGCCGAACGACATTCTTCCACCATGTCATCGGGCACTCCTTTAAGAAAATAAATCATCTCATTCCTTGGATTAGACACCAAGGATGAAGCATACTAAGACAATTTGGTAAACTTCAAGGAGTAGTTATGTACACTCATACCTCCTTGATGAAGGTTGTTGAATTCATCCACCTTAGCTTTCCTCAACTATGTAGGAAAGAACCGATCAAGGAAGGCTCTCTTGAAGATCTCCAATATTACTGGGCCACCTATTAGCACCCTATTATATCCCTCCATTGGATGTACCAAGTTTGTGACACATCTTTGAGTTGATAGGCAGCCAACTCAGCGTTTTGACCCGCAGTCACACCAATAAAAAATTGGATCTTATAGACTTCATCTAGGAAATCTTGAGGGTCTTCATTCGCCCTTGACCTGTAGAAATCCTAGTAAATTCATCAGACAAGATGCCATTGTGCTATCATGTCGAGGCACTAAGGTCCTACTTCTCGATTCACTTATTTCGTCACTACTTGGATTTGAGAAGTGACAACATTATCTTGTGAAATCATGGCTTGAGCAAATTTGAGTAAAACATTCCTTATTTCTCCGCCTGTAATCGATAGAGGGATAACCGGAGTTTGATCACCCATAGCAACTCACTCAAGTGAAGGGACTTGATTGTCTTGTAGAGAAGCTTGGTTTTCATGAGCCCCCACATTAGCAATCTCTTCATTGGCCCTTCATGAAGCTTCTCTTCGAGCATTAATACATATTAACATAATAAAGGCTTTGTGAAATAACCAATACATTAAAACTCTAGAGGCACGACATAGGATTATAAAAAGATGACGATTTCCTAAGCATCACATAGTTTTTCATTCATAAGTGTGGTGCGCTTCACAATTATAAATAGGTATCGACATAGACGTTATTTAGTGAGACATCGATCCTAAAGATATTCAAGATAATGCTCTGATACCAAATTTGTCACCTCTGTGGAGCGCCCCCTGAAGTAACCGGCGTCATCTTCCTCAAAGTGGATTCAGACTTACCTCTTACATTAATCATTACATTCCAAATGTTAAATTCGTAAATTTTTAAATTTTCATCTACTTATACATTGTGGTTTACATACACCTCTCGTTTACACATAATATATACAGAGGGAGTTTGCAAAGACTCCTCGCCCAGGAAGCACTACATAGGTTTGTACTTCTATTTCACATACATACTTATAACAATGTAATATTACAGGAAGTATAGGATAAGTCACACATTTAAACCATCGAAATTGAATGCAACATTCAGGCATAAACCTTACATCATTGCAATAATATCCACATATTGGTGTATATATAAATCGTCTTCAATTGAAAAGGGAAAAAACAAAATGTCTTTAAACAAGAACAATATCATTATCTAGATAGTGGCATCATCCTCGTAAGGTGAGGACCAAAAAAACTTGGAGAATGAGAATCCAAGTTATCTTCAAATGGACCTTCTAGAAGCCCAACGGTTGAAACCTACATAATTTTAGAAACATAGAAATATGGTTTAGTACATACTTGTACTAAGTAAATATTAACATAAAACATTTGCAATAATGCTCAAGGGGACATTTGATCAAAACCCTGCTATGTTACCTTGAAAATCCTTATGAACAATCTAGAACACTTCTGAGCCAATATTCACATATTCCTTAAGACAAAGTCATATGCAACACAAGACCAAAATCATCAAGTATAACCAATTCAACATATACCATAGCATAATTGAGTACATCACCCAACCAACGTCAACATCATAATATAACAACAAAGCATATATAAGATGTTCATAACATTAAAACATATACAAGAGCCTTACTAATAACCCAACATCAAGTCCACAACTGCAATGACTATGTCAAGACATATAACCTTACTCAACAAAGTAAAACCAACAAGATATCATAATCATTAGGAATTTCATGGTAATACCTTTCATCTTAAATGTTATCTCACGTCTTCACATAATCATGACATTTCAATTGCATCATCATACCAACACCTACTTAAAATAATCATAAGACATGCCTCTATTGAACTTCATCACCAAGTACAAGGCAACACAATTGAAGTAAAGGTTCAGGATCACAAAGTCTTGCCAATTCTACTTTAACTAGCCATCAACATTGGTCTTACCCTTAAACAATCCAATTTCATCCATGAATAGATGTTATCACATCATTCAATAGTAACTAACACAATAACTAAGTTAATTGCATCAATACTAATCAATCCCACATGAGTTCATAACCTACGGTTGGAATTTGGGTCAATCCATAATCTATTCAACTTAATATACTAATTCCTCAAGAAATATCGTAATTTAACAATAATAAATCATAATATAATAATAATTATAAACACAAACTATAAAATATATAATTTGGAAGATTGGATTAGCAAAATACCCATATGAAATTATGTATTGAAAATAAATTTTTGAAGAACCCTTTGTGGAAAAAATGTAAAAGGTGAAATACTAAAATACGTTGATATTATTTGAAGAATGATGGAGAAAAGTGACCTTATTTATGACCTATAACCCTTATACTTTGGTCTTCTATGGAGTCTTCTTTGAGAAACAAAGTAGGGAGAAAGAATAGCAATTTAGGTTTAAGAATTTATGAAGTGTTAATTTGGGTTTAGGCTTAGGGCAATTTATATAGTCATTTGACTAACTTAATAAACCACCACTTAACACCTAATTAAAACCCTAAATAATTAACTAATTAAATGAAGTCACTTAAGTTTAACAATGATGATAGACGGTATGTAGTTCAACCTACGCCCCCTTCCCCCAACCGTCATGCACATACGTAGTATTGTTCAGATAGTTTTCAAATTGGACATTTTTGAAAAATTTCTATGTGTTGATTGAAGGAGGCATCGACAAACCATCGAATTTCCTACACCTCATCGCCTGCAATGGTTTGTGAACACTGTTTTGTGACAGCTTTTTTGCTAGAATGGAAGGGTCCTCTTCGAGGACCTTTATGGTTGTGCTCGGGGAGTCGTACTTAAAAGTTTCCACCATAAACATGTTCTTATACTGTTTTGACACCTTCCCACCAATTCTCATCAATTTGTGACTCCTAAAACCTCATTAAATAGGGCAAGGCACACTAGCACCTCTTTCACTAGTCTCCGGATGTAATGGACGTTTTTGACGTCTTGACTCTATTAATTCCTACATGACTTATAAACATTATTTTTTTACCATAAAAGAGTGTTACAACCCTTAGTCACTCATGTAAGGCTCTATATTAGGTCTTGTACTTTCAGAGTGTTACAAATTAAAACCTTACGTATATCAATTGTTGAACCATGGATAAAAAGTATAACAGAAGTTCAAAAACTATTAAAGCAACCAATAAAATAAACCTCTAAAATATAATGCATATTATTACCCAAACCTATAAGTCATCATATCAAGGGCATCTATTCTAAAAATACCAAGTCAAAGAGTACTAAAGAAATCATAATAAATAAGTAGAATTGTCTGTGTGAAATCACAGAATGTCATATCATGACCAAGAGAATCCAACACGATTTGGGAGGAAAAGCTCATCTCGGAATCTGATGTACTGGATATTTTCTAGAGCTGAGAGAAACTCAAAGTGATCGGTACACACATTGAACTCCACAAATGGTAAATAAAGAAAAACTAAAGTGAAGCATAGTATAAGGAAACATTTACTAAGTAGATATCATCGGACGACTCAAAATAGTTATTAGTATGAATAAATAAAAAGTAAACAATAAACTATAGAAATTAGCTAGTGATAAACACTAAAAAACATGATCAAGGGCCTACACATAAGGTAAGCAAGTACGCGATAAATCACAATATCAAGCATACACATGTAGACTCATGCCTACACACAACACTTATTTTTGAAATGGATTCTTTGAGATTAATTACATAAAGTTAATACAGTGTCAGAACTTGACAACCGATCCAATAATACCATTTAAAAACGTGACACCCCTATACTATAATATTGGGTCTGAATGTGACGCTCGATCCAATTATACTATATTGCAACATGACACCCCGATCCAATAAGTCCATGTCGGATCATGTCATACGATCCAACAATATAGTTAATTCCATTGTCATTCTTATCATATCATTCCACCTCCTTTATAAAATTTCATTCAATTCTTCTTTATTCAAAGCATCACTTTTATAGAGACAGTTCAATATGAAAAATTTAACGATCTAGGATTTTGGACTAATCACAAAAAAGACAATCAACTACATATGGAACTTCACAATATCACTCAATGAATGTCAGTTGCTATTAAGATTGTATCTATCCCATAGAATAAATCATAACATACCTCACCGAAGAGCTGTTGTCAGGAAAGATACTTTTCTAATGTAAGTAACGAGTCTATAGATAGATACTCGTATATGTCTATCCTTGATCCCAAATACTCACTAAAATCTATAATTAATTTCCTAAAGTTCAATCCTATGGTAAAGTCTTAATTTCTGTTGACAATAAATTTTTCATGATATTCAAATAATATAATCCACCTACAATTTAATTAACTATATCAATGTACAAAAACTTGAATTATAATGTTATAACTCTATAAAAAATGAAAAAGAAAGAAGTTACAAAATTGAGACTTAAACAGGACTACCTATAACAAACCACTAATTATACATCTGCACAAAGATGTCTTATACTTCATTAATTCATTTTATACCTTTATCCTCAATGACTGACCCATCATTATAATGCAACATCACCCTTTTAATTGTAAAGGTATTGACTAATCAATGAATTGACTAATTGTTATTATTTATTTGTTACCAACTCTTATTTCCCCAAATCCAAGAAAGCTAATAACATAAACAACTTGCAATTTAACTGCGACTCAATTCTTGTCTTTCTCCTTCACCAAACAAATATACATAATACTCATTAAATAATATCCACTGATGTATATAATACAATGGTTTGTACAAGGTAACCTGATGTAGCTGGATCATTTTTTGTTGAAGTTCACTTAGAGGCTACTTGTTTTTTATTTAACTAAATAGGGAAATTTATTATGAACCACTACATAATTAAATAAGTACTAAACTTATCTCTTTCTACACATGGGCCAAATTATATAAGGTATTAATTACGAACTTATCCCATTATAAACCATCTAATAAAATTTATTCTAAATAAATATTAACCAACTAAATAACCATAATTACACTAATAGTCTAAGATTCTCATTTACAATTTATGGGAAGAGGCAAAACAATCTAGTACGCAAAAAGATCTAAATGGGTTGTTACAATAACGAAATCTACCATTTTAACTCTACATGATCTACTGATGTGACTTTCATATAGATTGCGATACGAAAATTTTTGTATACCCTTCTAGTTATAACTAGGTCACTAACTAGAGTAGATATTTAGAAGAGTTCTCAGATTGTTTCTGGACTAACGCTGAAGTTTACTTCAATATAGGGAGTTAAAAAAAAAAGTAGCCCCAAGATCTAACAAAGGATCAACATCTAAATAAAAGACTTAAAACGTTACTATAAGGTCACATCTAAAGAATCTTCTAGGTCCTTGAATTGTTGGCAAGCATTGTTGTAGCATTGAGCACCACCTTTAGGAGTTGAAGTACCCTGTTGAGTTGGGCGACCTGTTGGTACCAATTGAGTTGTATATTGAGCCCTATTATTGTTACTTACATGTCCTTGATTATATGAAGGTCAATATCTCAACCTATGACTAGAGTGACCACACCTAAAATTTTATTTCTTTCCTACAAGACACTTCCCTGGATTGTTCGTACCACACTTTGGACAGGTCAAGTAGGTATTGTTACATTAAGTACATCCTCGAGACTTAGAGACTGATGCCCTACCTTTATAAGAACCCGAAAGTTACATAGGTGAACTAGAGGCTAATGTCATGACCCGAAAGTTCCCCCTAGAACATAGGGAGAACTCTCAATTTGTGGCAAGGCGTACTTGACCCTTTGGGGTCTTGTAGAAGCCCTTAAACTATCGTTCATTACATTAGACATGAAAAGTAGTGTGAAATTAAAACATTTCATTAATAAATTAATAAAAGGAAATCTTTCACAAATACTTAAAGAATCTCATCGTCACATGCCAACTTAAAGATAGAACTTAATATCTTAGGGACACGACCCTTTACATTAAAAGGATATACATAATATGTCTTTAAATAAGAAACTAAGAAAAGGGCTATGCCCTTAAATATAAGAGGACATACTTCACCTTGAGAGAAAATTTCTAAGCTTCACCTTGTAGCCTTAAACCTATATGTATAGAGTATAAAAAAGGATGGCATATGCAAAAACATGCAAAAAGGGACATTCTAGTGAAAACACATTTTCATGACAATTAAGAAAAACTTTCATTAATATAGAAGTAAAAAAACATAAGAATCATCACTTGATACTTAGACAAAAATTACCATAATTGTTGCCAAAGAAAACATTTTACAGTTAAGTAATCCCAATTTTTATAGTGACCCATTTCAACCATTACAATGAACTATAATGACTCCAAAGTGATGAACTTCCAAAGTATTAGCAATGAGGAAATAAGCATCGTTTCCATCGGTGTTTCCCTATCTAAGTTCATTCTAAGACTTACAAAGGTAGGACATGAAGGAAGTACGCATATGCCTTTTTCAATACTCATCAAAGAGACCCTCAAAAGTACCTCCCTTTTTGGCATACTGAACTCGGGAGAACAAGCACCCAGTTGATGGCAATACAACTGAAGAACACCCAAAAAAACACCAATAATTCCAGTTTAGAATGCGTACTTAGTGCAACAAGTAGATGGCGTCCCATACCACAACCTACCCTAAGTAGTACACTCTTTTAGAAGGCTTGGCACCAAGACTCCCCTTTCAGAAGGTCCTACCCAGTGCAATGGAGAGATACCACACCTCCATCTACCCTAAGTAGTACGTTCTATTGGGATACTCAGTTCAATCAATACATTTAAGACTCACCAAGACTCCCCTTTCGGATTTCCATCCTAGTGCAATGGATAAATAGCGTCCCATTATACTATCTACCCTAAGTAGAATACTCCTTATGTAGACTTAGCACATTCATTTCTTTTGTGGGAGTTATTTTAACCGACATAGACCATGAGAGATAGACATGAAATCCTTACATTAACCCCTATAAGATGATGGATCCTCACTTTCATAGAGTAAGGTCATTCTTTTTAGATTTTACATGGCTTACCCAATAGCTACACCTATGCGGGCGCATAGTTAAGGATAAAGAGATGGCTACTAAAGAACTCATTCTCTACTAACGAGGAGTACTCATCTCAAGAAGTACACTGGAATATAACATCTCTACTAACAAAGTGTAACCACCTCTTCTTCATATCCACTTGGTGGTAGACATAACCCCCACGAACTCTAAACATTATAAACTATAGGTTAAGGATGACTACTGAACAACACATCTAAACTCACTAAGGGGATTCATTATTCGACCTATCTTAAAAAGCTCTTAGTATTTAGTGAGGTTGCTACTAAACACTTCATATCAACTCGCGGATAGTGTTCACCCCAAAACTCCTCAAATTACTCAATTTAGCTTCATATATTCATTCAAGTGTGAGTGTGTGTACATTGATCACACCTTTCTCATAAGCACCATTTCATTAATGTTAACTTCTATACATTCTTTAGACCTATATTCGTCATATTACACACTTCTCATGCTTTACATAATCATATTCTTAATTTAGGCATAATCTAAGCCAAACATTCAATTCAAGTTTCACAAAACACAATCCAAGACCTATTTCCAATATTACTTCATTTCACATATAAGGCCTTTAAAGTCACACTCAAAACACATAATAAGTAATATCAAGTTCATTAAATAAACACCGCCACCAAGAAGGTGCCATACCAAAAAAGAGCAATTTATAATAAGAATTACACAATACAAGCAACTCACTATTTAATCAAACCATTACAATCTAAAACAAATTTCTCAATATTTCATCATAATAAGGCCCTTAGGGAAGTATCTAAATCACATTAACAACACAAGAGGAACCAAAGCTAAAAGACTACAAAACTAAGCTCATTTAACCATTTCTTAGGCCGACATTTTATGAAAAGCTTTAACATGATATCATTGAATTTTTAACCTTAAAATCATAAAATAACATTAGAAACATCATTATTAAGTCATTTGAAACGTTTTCATGCAAGACCCATGTTAAGAGTTGAATATAGAAGAAACTAGGGTTGAAAACCCTTTTTGAAAATCCATAAGAAGGGACTACTTGAATGAAAGATAGTTCAAGGATGGATACCATACCTTAGAAAAGAGAAATCCCAAAGATTATAATGAAGAACTTCGACACCAACAACCCTCCTAGATCTTTTTGACTTCTAGCTTCCAAAGAGACTTGAGAGTGAATTCTAAGTGTGAGGTTTTGGTCTTTTAGGAAATGAAGTCTCAAATTAGGTCTGACGGTTTGAAATAATTTAATATACCTAATAAACCCTAAAAAGTTATTTCTATTGTCATAAAAGTCTTGTGGTGAATTTACCAAACACCCCAAGCCAAAGTAGGAAATTACAGCTTTTACAGTTACCACCTACGCTCCCATTAGCAACGGACTGTCTCCCAATTGCGCCTCGTTTATGGGGTCCGTCTATTGGGAAAAAAACTCCTCAATGTGAAGTCTTGGCCACACCTACAAGGTCAATCAATGACCATGGTCGATGGGCCGTTGGTTGACCAACAAACCGTTCCTTGAGTCGTCGTTTGGTCAGTGTTTTGGCAGCTTCTTACAAAGATTTGGAGTCCTCTTATAAAGACACAGAAGTGCTTTCTAAGGCACACATTCCGAACGTCATGGACGTTTGACCTCGAAACTTAACCAACCTTCACGCACTGCCTAAGAATATTAATTTAACTCATTTTAAATACAAATTAACTCAAGAAACACTCATGAGGCTCTAGTTCACCTTAGTTCATTTTAGGGCGTTATATTCTCCCCCTCTTAGAATAAAATTCATCCTCGAATGACAGAAACTTCAAGAACAACAAGAACTCACTTAGAATTACATAACACATTAAAAACATGATCAAAACACTCAAAATTAAAGCATCAACTAGCAAGCATCATTGTTTAACACTTAGCAACACATGCAACTCTTGCCAAACTTCACAAATTTAAAAATTTGATCTTATCCTTCTTTTAAGGGGGGACTACCTTCTCCAACATTAAACATTATTAAACATATAAATTTTACGCACATTGAAACTTCAATCAAGACAAGGCAATTTTTTTTCAAAATGCAAAATAATTTGCAGTGAACTGCTCACTATTAAACATGCAAATTTTCAAAAATACATTCTTTCTGCAATTCATCAAGATGACATGATCATATGAAATATAAAACCATATAAACTCATTTCATAACATAAAAACAACAATCATAAAGGGTTAATAATTACCAAGACCATCAACTTCGGGATTGTTATTCTTCCTAGCTCCCATCCCATAGGAAGGGTTCTTCTTTGGAGCATTAGAATCTACGGAAGCTTGATGACCTCTTTTCCTCTTGCTTTGATGTTAGGGCAGTCCCTCATATTGTGGACCTTATAACCACATGCAAAAGAACCATCCGTTCTAGCAACACGCCTACCCAAATGTTGCTTCCCACAAGTAGGGCACCTAGTCCTCCCAAAGTATGGTCACCACTTTGGGAATTTTGGTTTGGTGCCTTATCCCTATATACAATGGAAGAACCTTTGTGATATAGCCTCTTCTTAGGTTTTCGGTTACTAGAATCATGTGACCTAGGCCTCTTACCCTCTTTACTTATCTCCCTAATTTTGGACTCCTCAATTTGTTATGCATAGACCATGAGCCTAGAGATATCCATGTCACTAATAAGCAGTGCCATATGACACTCTTTCACCACAAAGATAGACACTCCCATAAAAAAATTGTTCATCCTAACCCTAGGGTTCGCTACCATAGTTGGGGCATACTTAGAGAGTTGAGTGAATTTGAGGGAGTATTCTTGCACACACTTTCCCCCTTGACGAAGATTCATGAATTCAACCATCTATTTCTCCCTCCACTCTAGGGGAAAAAACCTATCTATGAAAGCCTCATTGGATTCCTACCAATAAACTGGACCTCTCTCTAAGTGTCTCCAACCCTCCATTTCTCAAACCACACATGAGCCACATCTTTGAGTTGGTAAGCGGCTAACTCCACTTTCTCCGTAGGGGTAACACCCATAGCTTCTACCATATTGAAAACTTCATCTATGAAACCTTGTAGATCTTCATCAACCTTAGTGCCTTAGAAAGTAGGAGGGTTCATCCTCATGAAATCCAGAATTCTATAAGCGGGAGTACTAGCATTAGGTTGGGGCCTATTTCCTTGATTATCCTGGCCAACAAAGTGATTATTGACGACATGAGCTTGAGCCTTCACTAGTTGAGTTAAATTTAGTAGGGCATCCCTCAACTCTGCATTTGTGATATCTCCCTCAACAAAAGAAGCTTGAGGCATAGGAGCCACTTAGGGCACTTGAGGCTATTGGTGTTCCGGAGAAACTGAAGTTCTTGAAGGCGAACCTTCTCATTCTCTTCTTCTAGGCTAACCACAGTAACTTGGACAACACGGGAAGGGATCCTCTCATTAGCTACACCTTCCTTCTCCCTTCTAGCAGTTGATCTCCTTCTATTCATGTCCTATAACCACATAGAGAAGAGGTTGCGAAAAAATACCTTATAGGACTTAGGTCTAAGGCACGACATTAGAATAGAGAATAAAGTGACACTTCTATCATCGTATAGCATGTTGTCCATGGATGTGTTGCGACTAACACCAACGACCACGATACTACTAGATATGGATTGTGAGACTTTTAGAACCTAAACTATTTCCTATAACTTTATTCTCTCATACAAAGTCCGTCACGACCCGAAAGTACCCCCTAGAAGTTAGGGAGAACTGTCGTGGAAACGCATACTTGACCCTTTGGGGTCTTTACAAGCCCTTCAACTACCGTTCATTATATAAGACATGGAAAGTAGTGCAAAATTAAAAAATTTCACGAATAAATTTATAAATCATAAATACTTAAATAATCTCATCGTCACAAGCCAACATAGATACACGACATAATATCTTTGGGACATAACCTTTTACGTTAAGAAGATATACATCATAAGTCTTTAAATAAGAAACTAAGAAAAGGACTATGCCCTCAAATATATGAGGACGTACTTTGCGTTGAGAGAAACTTTCCCAAGATTCACCTTCTATCCTTCAACCTTGATTCCAACCTATACTTATAAAGTATAGAAAAGTATGGGGTTACTACAAATAACGTACCAGGTATGGCATATGCCAAAATATGCACTAAGGGACATTTTAGTAAAAACACATTTTAATGACAATTAAGTAAAACATTCATGATTATGGAAGTAAAAAATCATAAGAATCATCATTTAATACATAGAGAGAAATTTCCATAATTTTAGTCAACGAAAATATCTTATAGTAAAGTAAATCCCAATTTTTACAGTCACTCATTTCAACCATTATACTGAACTATAATGACTCCAAAGTGGTGAACTTCAAAAGTATTGCCAATCAGGAAATAAGCATCATTTACGTCAAAGTTTCCTTATCTAAGGTTATCCTAAGACTCAAAAAGGTTGGACATGAATGAAGTACACATCTGCCTCCTTCAATACTCACCAAATAAACCCTCAAGACTACCTCCTTTTTGGCATACTTTTCTCGGGAGAACTAGCACCCACTCAATGGCAATACAATAGAAGAACACCCAAAAAACACAAAAAAATTCCTTTCAGAATTCCTACATAGAGAAATAAGTAGATGGCATACCATACTACAACCTACCCTATGTAGAACACTCTCTTAGAAGACTTGGCATCAAGAGTCCCTTTTCAGAAGGTCCTACCTAGTGCAATGGATAGGTAGCATCCCATACCACCACCTACCCTAAGTAGTGCGTTCTGTTAGGAGACTTAGTTCAATCAATTCAAAGAAGACTCACAAGGACTCCCCTTTGGGATTCCTACCTAGTGCAATATATAAATAGCGTCCCATTCCAGTACCTACCCTAAGTACAACACTCCTTTAGACGATTTAGAACATTCATTTTTTTATTAGGATTTAGCTTAACCGACATGGACCATGAAGCTAGATATTGAATCCCAACATTAACCCCTATTGGATGAGGCATCCTCACTTTCCTAGAGTAAGGTCATTCTTTTTAGCTTTTACATGGCTTTCCCAATAACTACAGCTATGCGGGCGCATAGTTAAGGGATAAGAAGATTGCTACTAAGTAACTCATTCTTTACTAACGAGGATTACTCATCTGAAGAAGTACATTGGAATACAATATCTCAGCTAATGAAGTGTAACCACCTCTTTTTCATATCCTCTCGGTGCTAGTCATAACTCCCACAAATTCTCAACATTTTAAACTACATGTTAAGGATAACTAGTGAACACTACATCTGAACTCACGAAGGGCATTCATCCTCCGACCTATCTTAGAAAGCTCTTAGGGTGTAGTAAGGTTGCTACTAAATACTTTATTTCAACTCATAAAGAGTGTTCACCCCAAAACTCATCTAATTACTCAACTTAGCTTCATATATTCATTCAAGTGCTAGTGTGTGTGTACATGTGAGAACACCTTGCACATAAACACCATTTTATTTTAATTAACTTCGATACATGCTTTAGACCTATATTAATCAAATCACACACTTCTTATGCTTTACATAATCATATTTTTCATTTAGGCATAATCTAACCTATACATGCAATTCAAGTTTCACAAAACACAATACAAGACCTATCTTCAATATAAATTAATTTCAAATACTAGGCCTTCACATGCACACTAACAATTTATACTAAGTAATATCAAGTTCATCAAATAAACACCGCCACAAAGAAGGTGAACCGTTACCACTGAAGAGCATTTTATAATAAGAATTATAAAATACAAACAACTCACCATTTAACCAAACCATCACAACCTATAGACAATTTGTAAATATTTCATCATAATAAGTCCCTTAATACAGTAGCTAAATCACATTAACAACACAAGAGGAACCAACGCTAAAAGACTTCAAAACTAAGCTCATTTAACCCATTTCTTAGGCCAACAATTGATGAAAAGCTTTAACATAATTTAGGTGAATTTTTCACCTTAAAATCATCAAATAACATTAGAAACATCAATATTAAGTCATTTGAAGCGTTTTAAAGCAAGACCCATATTTAGAGTTGAAGATAGAAGAAACTATGGTTGAAAACCATTTTGAAAATCCATTAGAAGGGACTCCATGAATGGAAAAGAGTTCAAGGATAAATACCATATATTAGATAATACAAATCCTAAAGATTTTCATGAAGAACTTGCCCACCAACAGCCCTCCTTGATCTTATTGACTTCTAGCTTCCAAAGATACTTTAGAGAGAATTCTATGGAAGAGTTGGTTTGGGTTTTTAGGATATGAAGTCTAAAATTAGGTCTTACGGTTGAAAACACTTTGATATAACTAATAAACCTTAATTATTACTTTCTATGGTCATAAAATAATTGGAATGAATTTAACAAACACCCCAAGAAAAGTACGAAATTCCACGTTTTACAATGACCACCTACAACCCCATCACCAACGAACCATCTCCCAATCGACGCCCCATTGACGGGGTCCGTCGATTGGGAATGCAACTCCTCAATGTGAAGGATTTTTGATCCCTGCAAGTTCAATCGACGCCGATGGTCAATGGGCCATTTGTTTACCAACAGACCGGCCCTTGGGTCGTCGTTTGGTCACTGTTTCGGCAGCTTCTTGCCAAGAAGTGGGGTCCTTTTCTAGGGACCCTTGTGGGTCCTAGGTGTGGTCGTATCTGGAATTTAAACCCACACACATAGTTGTCCTGGTTAAAATGAACACGTAAAACTCATTCAAACACATGAAGAGACACAAGCGCTTTCTAAGGCACACCTTCTGAACGTCATTGACGTTCTTGGACGTTTGATCTCAAACTTCACACACTGCCTAAGAATATTAAATTAAGTCATTATAAATTCAAACTAACTCAATATACACTCATGAGGATCTAGTTCACCTTAGTTTGTTTTAGGGCATTACATTCTCCCCCACTTAGAAAAACATTCATCCTTGAATGACAGTAAAACTTCAAGAACAACAAGAACTCATTTAGCATCACATAAAACATTAAAACCATGATAAAAACACTGATTATGAAAGCATCAACTATCAAGGAGCATCATTTTACACTTTCAAACACGTAGCAACACATGCAACTCTTGCTGAACATCACAAATTTCAAAATTTGATCTTATCCTTCTTTTATAGAGGAACTACCTTCTCTAACATTAAACATGATCATATATATCTATTTAACACACATTGAAACTTCAATCAAGGCAAGGAATATTTTCTTTCAAACTGCAAAAATTTTTACAGTGAAGTGCTCACTGTATCACTGTCAAACATGCAGATTTTTCAAAAATCCATTCTTTGTATAATCCATCAAGATGACATGATCATATGAACTATAAAACCATATTAACTCATTTAATAACATAAAAATATCAACCATAAAGGGTTAAGACTTACCAAGACCATCAAATCCGGATTAGTTATCGTTCCACCTCCCACCTCATAGGAAGGGTTCTTCTTTGGAGCATTACAATCTAGGGAAGCTTTATTGACTTGTTTCCATCTTACTTTGATGATAGGTAAGTCCCTCATCTTGTGGCCCTTATTAACACATGCAAAAAAACCATCCGTTCCGGCAACACACACCTACCCAAATATTGTTTCCCACATGTAAGGCACCTAGTCCTCTCAAAAGTATGGCCACCACCTTGGGAATTTTTGTTTGGGGTCTTTTCTTTTTTTTTTTCATGGAAGAAAATGTGTGATAGAACCTCTTCTTAGGTTTTTGGTGACTATAATCATCAAACCTAGGCCTCTTACCCTCTTTCCTTATCTCCATAATATTGGACTCCTCAATATGTTGTGCATAGATCATGAGCCTAGAGATATCCATGTCATTAAGAAGCATTGTTGTACGACACTCTTTCTCCACCAAGCTAGACACTCCCTTAAAAAATTCGATCATCCTAGCCCTAGGCTTGGCTACCATGGTTGGGGCATACTTCGAGAGTTAGGTTAATTTGAGTGGGTATTCTTGCACACTCACTCCCCCTTGATGAAGGTTGATGAATTCAACCATCTTCTTCTGTCTCAACTCTAGGGGAAAGAACATTTCTAGGAAATCCATTTAGAATTCCTGTTAATCAACCAGACCTCTCTCTAACGGTCTCTCAACCCTCCATTGCTCAAACTACACTTAAGCCACATCTTTGAGTTAGAAAAATTGGTTACTCCGCTTTCTACCTAGGGGTCACACCCATATCATCTACCATTTCGAAAACATCATCTATGAAACCTATTGGATCTTCATCCACCTTAGTTATATGTCAAGTAGGAGGGTTCATCCTCATCAAATCCCGAATTCTAGAAGAGGGAGTACTAGAATTAGGTTGGGGCCTATCGACTTTATTAGCTTGACCAACAAAGTGATTATTGACGATATGATCTTGCTCCATCATGAGTTGGGTCATATTTTTTAGGGTAGTCGTAAACATCCCCTTGGTCATATTTCCCTCGACAAAAGGTCCTTGAGGCATCAAAGGAACCTTCTCATTCTCATCGTCTAGGATAGCAACAGGAACTTGGTCAACACGAAGAGGAATCCTCTCATTAGCTACACCTCCCTCCTATTTTTTACGGGTTGATATCCTCGTATTCATATCCTATGAACACAAAAAGAAGAGGTTGATCAAAACACACCTTATATGACTTAACTCTAAGGCACGACATTAGAATGAAGAAGAAAGTGAAACTTCTATCATCATATAGTCTCTTGTCCATAGATGTGTCTCTACTCACACCAATGACCAAGATACTACTAGATGTGTCTTGTGAGACTTATAGAACCTAAACTATTTGTGGTAAGGCATACTTGAGCCTTTGGGGTCTTGTACAAGCCCTTCAACTATTGTTCATTACATAAGGCATGAAAAGTAGTGCGGAATTAAAACTATTCAAGAATAAATTAATAAAAGGAAATCATTCATAAATACATAAAGAATCTCATCATCAAAAGTCAACTTAAACACATGACATAATATCTTATGGACACGACCCTTTACATTAAAAAGAAATACATAATAAGTCTTTAAATAAGAAACTAGGAAAAGGACTTTGCCCTCAAATATATGAGGATATACTTGCCTTGAGAGAAACTTTCTCAAGCTTATCCTTCTAGCCTTCAACCTTGCAGACAACCTATACTTATAGAATATACAAAAGTATGGGGTTCAAACAAATAATGTATTAAGTATGGCATATGGAAAAACATGCAAAAGGGAAATTTTCATGACAATTAAGTAAAACTTTCATCAATATACAACTAAAAAACATAAGAATCATCATTTCAAACTTATAGATAAATTTCTATGATTTTAGCCTAAGAAAACATTTTATAGTTAAGTAATCCCAATTTTTACAGTGACTCATTTCAACCATTACAGTGAACTATATTGACTCCAAAGTGGTGAACTTCCAAAATTTGTCAATGAGGAAATAAGCATCATTACCGTCGGAGTTTCCCTATCTAAGGTCATGCTAAGACTAACAAAGGTTTGACATGAAGGAAGTACACATATGCCTCCTTCAATACTAACCAAAAAGACCATGAAGACTACCTCCCTCTTTGGCTTAGTTAACTCGGGAGAACAAGCACTCTCTCGATGGAAATACAATTGAAGAACACCCAACAAAACACCAAAAATTCCCTTTTAGAATGCCTACTCATTGCAATGAGTAGATGGCATCCCATACCACCACCTACCATAAGTAGTACACTCTTTTATAAGAATTGGCACAAAGACTCCCGTTTTGGAAGGTCCTACCTAGTGCAATGGATAGACAGTTTCCCATATCACCACCTACCCTAAATAGTATGTTCTTATAGGAGACTTAGTTTAATCAATTAAAATAAGGCTTAGCAAGAATCCTCTTTCGAATTTTCCACCTAGTGCAATGGATAAATAGTGTCCCATTGCAGTACCTACCATAAGTAGAACACTACCTTAGAAGACTTAGCACATTCATTTCTTTTGTGGGATTTAGTTTAACCGACATAGACCATGAGAGATAGACATGGAATCTAAATATTAACCCCTATCTTATGAGGGATCCTTTCTTGCCTAGAGTAAGGTCATTCTTTTTATTTTTAAAATGGCTCTCCCAAAAGCTATATCTATACAGGCGCATAGTTAAGGGATAAGGAGATTGCTACTAAGTAACTCATTCTCCTCTAATGAGTAGTAATAATATATAGATATACATAAATACAACATATAAACAATGAAGTGTAACTACCTCTTCTTCATATTGTCTCGGTGCTAAACATAACCCCCACGAATTCTAAACGTTTAAAACATATAGTTAAGAATAACTAGTGAACAAAACATATTAACTCAGGAAGGGCATTCATCCTCTAACCTATCATAGAAATCACTTCGGATGTAGTGAGATTGCTATAAAACACTTCCTCTCAAATCATGAAGAGTGTTCACCCCAAAACTCCTCTAATTACTCAACTTAGCTTCATACATTCATTAAAGTGTGAGTATGTGAACATGTGAGCACACCTTTCACATAAGAACCATTTCATTCATATTGACTTATATACATGCTTTAGGCCTATATTCTTTAAATCACACACTTCTCATGCTTCACATAATCATATTCTATATTCAAACACACTCACAATAGAAGACCTATCATAAATATAACTTCATTTAACATATTAGTCCATCAAACCCACACTCACAATACATACTAAGTGATATCAAGCTCATCAAATAAACAATGCTACCAAGAAGGTGGACCATTCCACTCAAGAACAATTTATAATAAGAATTATACAATACAAGCAACTCACCAATTTACAAAACCATCACCACCAATAACCAATTTATCAATATTTAATCATAATAAGGAATTGAGTCTAGTAGCTAAATTACATTAACAACACAAGAGGAACCAAATCTCAAAGACTACAAAACTAAGCTCATTTAACTCATTTCTTAAGTCAACATTTGATGAAAAGCTTTAACATGATTTCAGTGATATTTTAACCTTAAAATCATCAAATAACTTTAGAAACATCATTATTAAGTCATTTGAAACGCTTTCATACAAGACTCATATATAGAGTCGAAGATACAGAAAAGTAGGGTTGAAAACCCTTTTTGAAAATCCATTAGATGGGACTCCTTGAATAGAATACAGTTCAAGGATTGATACCATACCTTATATAAGAAAAATCCCAAAGATTTTGATGAAGAAATTCTCCACCTACAGCTCTCCTAGCTCTTCTTGACATTTAGCTTCCAAAGAGTCGAGAGAGAATTCTAAGGGAGAGGGGATTTGGGTTTTGAGGAAATACAGTCTAAAATTAAGACTTAGGGTCTGAAATAATTTAATATACATAAAGAACCCTAAATATTATTTCCTACGGTAATTAAAGACTAGGGGTGAATTTACCAAACACCCGAATACAAAGGAGTAAATTACTTCTTTCATAGTGACCATCTACGCCATCACCACCAACGGACGCATGCAAATCTATGCTCCGTTGATGGGGTTGATTGGGACTGCTGCTCCTCGATGTGCAGGCTTTTGTAGCCCTGTAGGGACAATGTACGCCTATTGTCGACAGGTCGTTAGTTGACTAACAGAACGTCCCTTGGGTCGTCGTTTGGTCACTACTTTTGTAGCTTCTAGCCTAGAAGTGGGGTCCTCTTCTAGGGCCACTCGTGGGTCGTATGTTCGGTCTTACCATAATGATAAAACCCTAAACATAGTCAACTAGGTCTTAGAAATATCCCACATCAATTTTGATTAAAATGAACACATAAAACTCACTCAAACACATGAAGAAAAACAAGCGCTTTCTAAAGCACACCTTCCAAACATCATGGACGTTCTTGGAATTTGACTTCCAAAATTAACCAAACTTCACACAATTCATGATAACATTAATATAACTCATTTCAACTTTAAATTAACACAATAAACACTCATGAGGCTCTAGTTCACCTTTAGTTTGTTTTAGGGTGTTACACCTAAAATGATTTTTGTAATGGTATAAGGTCCTGAATTGGTCTATAATGTTGTATTGAGGCATTTCCTAATATCTTAGGCGCATCAGAAGTGAAGCGTCAATGGACGTCTAAGACGTTTGACGACTAAGTCATCTATGTGTCTCATATGTGGTTTTATGTTATTAGTGAAGTTATAAGGTCATTATATGAGTTACTCTTGTGTATATAGTTAGTGTGTCAAGTTTCCAAAAGTTAACAGGTCAAACATCCAAGAACGTCCATGACGTTCGAAAGTTTTGCCTTCAAAATGACCTTGTCTATCTAGGCATGTTTTGTCGTTATTTATAAGGTTGTTTTTGGTTAAATTCATGTGAGAGTTCCCAGACTCGTATACAAATAGGTTTGGTTTGGAAAGTCCATTAAAATATCCCCAAGGAGTATGAAGGGTCCTTGAGGAAGGAATCAAGTTGGTGCAAAGATGTCAAAGACAGCCCAACCAACGAATGGCAATCAACGCCCAATGGGTCAGTCGAAGCCCCATTGTTTGTTTATATTTGATTGAAACGTATTATTGGGAGAGTAAGGACCAAAGAGATGCCTCTTTTTGATAGCACGGACCAGTAGGACGTCCGTTGGTCAACGGACGGGCCGTCGATAATCCTCCATCGATGGGAATGTCCCTGCGTGCAGCTTCAGTGTTATGTTTACGGGTGAAGTTGTATATTCACCAAACGTATAAATAAGAATATTTGATATTCATTAAGGGTGTTTTGGGTATTTTAAATATGTTTATAAGCCTAAAACACTAAGAAGATTTCATTCTTCAAAATCAAAACCCAAAATCCCTTTAAAATATTGTACAACTCCATTGAAGCAAAAACTCAAGGAAGGGTTTGGATTGGTGCATTGAGTGGAGATTCTTCAAAAAATTATAGGATTATATTCATTGAGGTATTGTTTTATATCCTTGAAACTCTATTCGTCAAGGTGCCCAACATTCAAACATGGTTTCTAAAGTTTTCAAAGATGAATTGTCCAATTTAATGATCTATCCATGGGTTCTTGCATTAAAGGTTTTTAAGCATTGAATAACGATTGAATTTTTATTAATTTGATGATTTTAACTCAATTAACATATGAACCCATGCAATTTATGAACCCTAGTTTTTACTAAGTTATGGGTTAAGTAATATTGATCTAATTTTTATGAATCCTTTTGTACTTTATATGTGCTATTGAATAATGTGATAATTATATTAAATTGATATATAGGTTGAATTAGATTGATGAATATGTAGTGAATTGATCTAGTTTCATTGAGTATTGTTATAATTGTGTTGAATTGATGTTCATGTCCATGGGTAAGGGCCTTATGGTATTGAATTGGATGGTTTACCATTGGATTGATACTACAAGACTTATGGTATTGAATTGGATGGTTTACCATTGGATTGATACTACAAGAAAAAGCTCCATCTAAGACCAACATTTTGGGACTAGTTAATAGTCATGTCTTTAAATGTATATCGATTGGTACCAGATTTTATTTGAGTCCTTAATTATTTATCTTTTTATGATGGTAATAAATATATTCTCTAATGAAACTAAAATCAGGTCGCAAATGATAATTTAAGAGTACATAAGTGAGGCCAATTGAATCTTAGTAAAATTCAATTTTTGCTAAAACTTAGAGCCAAAACATAAGTGAACTAAATTCTAAAAAAACAAAGACAAAGTATGCTTTGTTTCTCAAAAAAAAAGTCGCCAATTAGAAAACCCTAGCAGCAGCACCTTGGCAACGACCTCAGCATAGGTCATAGCTCTCAGTTTTTCATTTGTGTTTTCTCAAAACAAGGAAAGCATAGGTCTTCCTAGCCAATATCTCAACTCAATCTCAATTTTCTATCTTATTAGAATCTCAGTTATTCACACCCGGTCGAGTTGATTTTTTTGTCTCTAAATATTATTTTTTGTTTGTTTTTTTCGATTCATAACACTTCTTGTTTGATATATACTTTTTTAGACTAGCCGGTCTTTTTCTAAAATATAATAAATTTTTTTGATATGATCCAAGGTGGGGATTAGTCTTAAGAGAATACAGTGTTCCTAGTCGTTGTTGTATCAGAGGAACTCACAGCTAAATGAACTAAAATAGAGTTTGAGAGGCGACATAGAGAGTTGAATTAAATATTAGAAATCCATTATTAATTACAAGCGAAGTATTGTTCCAATTTTTTGATAATCAGCGGAAGAAAGTAGTAGCAATTGTTCAACTGATCCACGTGCATAGTCACATGCCACTAGTTCCCAACAACTCTCTTTCTAACAAAAAGAATTTTGAACTGCAATTGCACTTTTATGAAGTTATATAATATAAATGGATATTATCATAGTTTATTTGCCTGTATAAAGCACAATTATATTTACAATATAATTAAATCAAGCTAATTCAAATTACCTCCTATGGTCTTGCACATAAAGGGTAGAAAAAAAGAAAGTTCAGTTTGGTTGAAACATGGAAAACTCGAGATCTTTCAAGAACATAAGTTCTAATAGTAGCACCATATATTCTTCCATTCTTGTCTTACTGAATATATGTTTACTGTCTATTACCATCTTAGGTATGTGTCCTCTTTTACAAGTTGATTTCAATTTTCTTCTCTGATTCGGTGTCTTGTTTGTTTACTACGAGTTACTATTCTTGTGAGGTAACTCTTATTCTCTTAGATCACTGATTGTGAATGTAAAAATATATTTAAGTTAGTAGTGTGATAAAATCCCAAAAGTGAAGGGGATCAATCGCAGGGGAACTTAGTATTCCTAACTAGTAAGAGAACAATAAACCTTTCTTGAACATAGGCACTCGCATCTCAATATGCTAAAATATTGTTCTCATAGAATATAGAGCTAGTTGTATTAAACTTGATAAATACATATTGAATAACAACGGAACTACTGTTCAACTTTAAAGGCTAAAATAGAAGGCTGGAAAAGTTGTTGAAGTTACAAAAACTATTCCATATGCGTGGTTACGTGCCACTAGCTCCTACAAAATTTCTATATACAAAAATAAATAAAGAAATTCAATCATGAAATTAATTTTTTGCTTGATGGCATGAAGTTCCATTTATAGCCCCTCCTCTAAGAATTTCAATTATGAAATTCATTTGATTTTCCTCTGTTTTTATTTTCGGCATGTATTGTTTATTAATAAGTACTATGTTCAACTCATCCTAGTACTTAGTAGGAGTGGCGATGTGTAAGGTCAATTTTTTTTTAAATTGTTAGTGACTTACATTTCAATGACTTTTACCAGCATTATCATTTTAGGCCCTCATTGTATAGTTCATTGTCAATTAAAACTCCCTAGAGTGTGGTATCTCATTGAAACATATCTCAATGAAGCTTTACAATTTTCTAGTACATGGACGATAACAACTGTCACATCCGGGTTTACCCCCTAGACGTACCCGGCGTCATCGTCCTCTTTAAGGACTAAGACTAGCCTCTAATTCTCATATCATTACATTCATAGGTTGAAATTGCGGAAAAATTTAAAACTTTTCATTACAACTACTTGTAGGTTTACATACACCTTTACATACACATAATATAGTCATATGAGTATACATAGACCCTTCTTATAGGAATGTTACATAGACTTTTATAGCACATTATTATATAGAAAATATCATCGTCATAAAGTCGTCTCAACTCATAACCATCTTTTTGGAGTATAACAAATTTGGGCATAGCCCTTACATCAATCAAAAAAGACCAAATATAGGTCATACAAAAGAATAGAACTCAATTGAAAATAAAGAAATGAAAAAGTATTTAAACTAATAACAAGTCCGTAAGCTAGATAGTTGCATTGCCCTAGGAAGTTGAGGACCTACCCTATTTGGATGAATAAGCAAATCCAAGCCTTCTCCAATGTCGCCTTCAAAAATACTTAAAATAGTGGAACCTAAAAATATTTGGGAAAATGGAAGAAAATGGAGTTAGTACTTCACATGTACTAAGTATGAGACCATATGCACATATAATTTCAAAATTTGGTAAAAGGGAACTTTTAGTTAAAACATGCCATTTTACAAGTTTAAAAGTCTTATGCATAACCAAGCAGGTCATACTAATCAACCAAACATGCTTACTAACTCAAATAAATAGTATGTATGCCAACATAATTGAACCCATGACTTATAACAACCCTATCATCAAGTATTAACATCATAAGCATGACTAATGGTAAATCATATCATTATAAGCAAGACAATTTCTCATGAATCCTCACCATAAAAACAAGTTCAATGACCAAATAAAACCCCATAATCTTACTTAATAAAGTAATTCCAATAAGAAACCATAAAAAATACCCAACTTCACTTAACCAACCTCTAAGAGTTCATAATAACATACTTTAGTAATATATTCAAGTACATGATCAAAAGAAATAGTGCTCATCATATTACACTATTCATAGTATACATCAACATATTATCATCATTTACATCATTGTCATATTCATACATAATATTAACTTCCTAAAGCTCCCATCAAGGCTAACTAGTGAAAGGCATATGTAGAGTACCATACCCCTACGTAGGATAACTTAAACATCTCAAGTAACCTTAGTGATATTATACTTTATTACTTCATTTTAGTTAAAGGGAATACTTTCATTAACCAGCATGAACTACAAGATCTAAGTGGAGAATCCGGTGTCATAAAAACTTACACTGATGGAAGGTGGTCTAGCGGCCAAGGTAAAACCAAATATAAACATAGCTTGCTAGATGGATCAACAAGCTAGTATCCTATGGTGGCAACATCGTTCAAGAACTAAGAGATAGGTATTCCCTCTTTATACCACTTGGTAATTAGGGCCTCATCTCATGGAATTCATTCAATTAGTATCCCTCAAAGGGGATCCAACATCACATTTATAACTATAGGGTAACACTTCCTCTATGGAAAGTCATCACCTCCCATTATCAAGTTCACTCGATGCTAAGCTAAGTCCCTTTCCTGAAATATGTTTAGTACTTCATTAACAATAATAACATATATTTAGGTCAGAGGGTCTAGCACTTGTATAATCATCATGTTCAAGCTCAATAAGAATTGCATGAGTATAGTCCTCTCATCACAATTCATATAAGTAAGGTTAATACATTACATAACGTTTCATAATAAGGCACATTGGTATACATCATCGCCCTTATAACCTTTATGTATTAAAAACCTCACAACCATAATAAAAACATTTCAATTCAACATAATACCACTCTATGAATCCTAATATAGGGCATACTCCAATATAATATCATGACTTAACACAATTAATTACAACTTGAACTAAAGATTGAGATTCGAAGACTTACAAACTCTTCATCATACTTCCTCATCAAGACCTTACCATAAACCCTCAATTCAATCAAAATTATATGTTAAACATCATAATTCAACATGATAACAAGACTAGAATAAACATTATAGCACAATTCAATGCTAGATCATAACACAAAATAAGATGCCTAGGTCAACTCACCTTTTAACCTAGATCATCTTATCAAGACTAGCATGAAAGACTACAATTAAATCCAATTTGTTAATGATTAATTTAACTAAATCATTTAATAGTGATATAACTCATAAGCAAGACAATTGAATAGATCACAACCAAATTTACATCAAATTCAAACTTAGGGTTAAGGGTTAAAGATCACATTCTTCAATTTGAATCAAACCATGACAATAAATCATAATAAAGTTCAATTATATGTTTTTATATACATTATCTCCTAAATAAAACATAAAAAATTTACTTTACAACATCAATTTCGTAATGTATGAAACCCACAAGAAAACTCAACTTTTGAAATCCATTTTGAAGTAACCTATAGTGAAAATAATTCAAAGGTGAATTAGATCTTAAACCTTAACGTTTGATGAAGGATTAATGGAGAATTTGTCCTTTTACGTCCGCCAAACCTTTTTTTTTTCTATTCATCAATGGTGAGTTCAAGTAGAGAGAGAAACAAGAGACCAGGAAGAGAGTTTGTATTTGATAGTTGCAATTAGGTTAATTGTGGTTGGGGCCTTTATATGGGATTTAAGTTACTTAATTAGGCTCCAATTAATCCCTAACTAACCCCTTAACCACATCATTAATTGCATTAACATTTAAAACGTGCGTCAAGTCAAGACCTTCACAGATGAAAACCTCCCAACGGGCCATATGTGAGTTGACAGACACCCCCCCACTCCATCCTACATTTCGTAGGTGAGTTCAGAGAGTGTGAAGGAGAGGGGCTTCATCCAATTGGATAAGTGTGGGACAATAGTGGCATCAACGCCCCTTCAGTCCACACATGGAGCGTTTCCTGCCTCGTTGATGCACACTGCTCAGGAAGTGTTGCCTCAAACTGCAAGGGTACTACTCAAGGGCCCTTGGTTGGCCCTTGGGGAGTCGTACCTAGAAGTTTAGACCATGAAACAACTTATATACATATTAGGTACCCATTAAAATTTTTCATGAATTTTTGACTCCTACCAGCTAGTCAAATAGGCTAAGGCACGCTAGGACCTCTTTGAACCAAATTCCAGACGTCATGGACGTTCTTGGACATTTTTTATCTTAAGCTTTCTAAATGAAGTAAATTCATTAAAATGGACTTAACACGTATTAGATTTTCAAAGTGTTACAACAACTATGTGATATCACATTATTCATTATCATAAAATTTTAGAGATAGTCAACTACTTTATCATCAGTCATGGTTCAGGGAAAAATTCAAGGAAAACTGACTCGATTCCTAGTTTTAGAAAATGAATTTTTTTAACATGGAAATTTTAGGGTATAAAAGTCATTGTGAATGCAATTAATAGTTCTATATGATTTAGTGAAATCACTATGAATGCAGTCAAACTATAAGGTTCTATCTGTAGACAATTTAGACTTGTGATACACTATATATTGTAGTATGTTTTGGCCTCCACCTACTAACCAAAACATATGAACTTGAAAACTATAGAAGATTAAGACTTGTGATACTCTACTAACTGGACATTTGAAGTTCAGACATGTAATTCCACGACTGCAAGGAAACAACATTAATTTTAGTCACAATTAAATTTGGATCAAAATTGTAATTTTACACTTGAAGTTGTGATAGGATGTTTTAGATATCAAGTTCTAACAGAAAACACTTGAACTCTTTTTTACGTACTTTTATAATCTTAGAGCATCTAGTTAGCTGAATACCCTTCTGTTAAGATTATACGACATCAGACCTTTATCCTGTTGCTACTGGATCCTTTTGGAATTGCCTCTATTTTGTTCTCTTTATACAATGCATACTCTCCTCTACATATTTGGGTGGTAGTTGAATTCTACACGATTTACCCATTACTTCTTGACCTCATCTATCCATCTACGCTCTATATAGAGAGATGATGTTGATCGAGTATGTAAGGTATTAATAATTCACTGTCTTGATGAGCAATTTCTCTATTTTTACTATATCCTATCCTAAATTTTTTGTTTTTTGATGTAGATATGAATTCTTGATTAATTCTTAACAAATCTTTCTATATTAATCTTTTTATATTCTTGAAGCTTCTTGACATTTCTAGATAACCTCACTCAATTTTAGTGTTTTTTTTCCGATAAAAAGTTTAACTAATTATTGTAAAATTTACATCCAACTCCTAACATATAAAACAATAGTTACTTAGGGTCTTTTTCGAATGTTTGAGTTGCAGATTTTGATGATTCAAGTTACAAGTCAAGATGCATGTATAGAAGTTGCAGAAGATCAATATTATTTTTCTATGGAGTTATGCAAAACTTGATATTATAGTGTATCTTCAAATTTTAAATAGCTATGCTTTTTTGTTAAGAAAATATTGAAACTAACATCATGGGATAATAGCAAATTTTAATATTTATATCAGCCTTTTGTTTGAAGGATTTTTGTAGCAATCTTATATTTATTGATCAATTTATAATTTTGTAATACAAAGATAAGAAACATTATTAGTCAACTAGAGACCAAAATTATTGAGCTCTCCCTAAATGTTAATTTAAGACGAGACAATTTCTCATCCCTAATGTTAATCTAGGATTAGTAGCTATTAGTCGCAAAAAGTTTGTCTACAATGATGTAGTTCCTCTTCCTTAAAAGGATTTAATGGCAAGAAAATTAGTATTTTTTAGAGAAGAAAATCAACTCGTTTGGATGAGATACATGGTTTCTAAATGTATTTTTGCGACTAGCTCTAAACGTCTCTAAAAATATTTAAGGACCTAAAACAGGATCCTGTCACATTTTACCTTTAGAGAACAGGTCTATTAAAATGGGTGGTGACTATCCTTTTGCCGTCGCAATAGATTATTTAGGACTACATTTAGACTTTTTGGGACCGTATTTCCTTTCATAGAAAGTGTTTTTGTTTTGGTGCAAAGTGTTGAGGATGGAGTGGTGTTATGATTCCCTGATTCCCTTTATTTTATAATTATTAGACTTCAATTACGTTGTGATTGGCATGGTCCACTTATGGTGATGGTGTCATGTGCTTTACTTGTAATTGTTTTTGCCTTGTCGGCGTTACTTTATGTATTATGATGATTTATGGCCTTGTCGGCAACTACTTGAAGTAATGTGATTATTAGTGTAGTTGATTATGTGAAGTATAATAATAGATACCTACATGATAAGTAATGTGAAAGTATATGTGTTCTTTAATTGATGTTATTTAGGTGATAATGTTAGACTATGACTATGACTTTGTGTGTATAGTCTTAAGGTTGATGTATGATATTCATACTTGACTAAATAAGCCTATGATGTTCATATTGATGATAATATGGTAGTGAATTGGATGACTTGAAGATGATAAGGGTTATTTATATGTGCTTCTAGAATGACATGATATAAGAGTTAAAGTGAAGTATGTTGTGTCTTGTCTTTGTTTACTTATGTCCATTACTTCATTCATGTATAATTGTGAATATGAGATTTCTTGACTTAGGATTTTAAAGCCTCTTAGTCTTGTATTTATGAATTAAATGAGACATGAAATAAAGATAAGATGGTCCTTTATCTGAAACCTTGAACCTAGTTGTAAGGTTATGAATGTTGAAGTTGAAATCCGTAATGGTATCCTCTAAGTAATGGAATGATAGGCATAAGGTTGATTTGTCGGAAATGCATCATATCAATCCTTAGGAAAGTCATGATGAGAAACTTTTCGCCATTGTGAGGTAGCCCTAGTGTACCTTTCTTTTGTAAGGTAAATGTTATTGGGTTATGAACTTTATTTGGAACCCCTTTCATGAACCTATAATGTGAATTACTCTATAAGAACAAAGTCTAGAACCGAGTGTGTATGGTAAGGGAACTAGTTCTAGTTATAGAATGAGACAAGATTACAAAGCATTCCCTTCATATTTCTTAACCATGTGCCTACATGCAATTTGTCTAAGTTCTACAATTGTCAAGTAGAACATCCTCATCTAAGTAGGTTAGAACTCCAGATTCCATGTCTTGCTATCATGGTCTATGTCGGTTATTACCTTTTCTCATGATATTGAATACCTACTAGCATTAGATAAGTTCTATGAAGTTTAAATGGTGGTATGGGACTCTATCTAGACATTCCACAATAGGCTTTGAAGGTATTAGTTGGAGTTCTTAGGTGTTGTCCAAGGCCATTACTTTAATGTCCTTTATGATTTGAATGTCTCCTAAATGTACTAATGAATGCAATGACATATGTTAAGAAAGTATGTTAAATGAATAAATATTTATGTAGAGTAGTTAAGGGTTGTCTAGTTAAGGTGTGAAGGGGGCATAAGAATGGTCACTTCGTAGCTTACCTAGATAAGTCTTGAGATGACTCTAGTGAGGGAAAATGGTTGAATATGTGGACATGATCTAAACTTAGGTAGTCTTAAAAATTATTTAGGTATTCTTGAAGAGGTCAATCATGGACGTTATCTTCTTGATTTACTTAAGAAAGTACTTTGATAGCCTTTGATAAGAGAATGCAATATTATCTATATGTTGTTATATTAAGTGATAATAATTCTATCATAGGTAGTCTATAGGATATCTTAAGTATGTGTGTAAGGGATTGTATGAGTGGTCGCTTCACAACTCACTCAAGTGAGACTTAGAATAACCTTTGGTAGAAGAATCTCATGTTAATATGTATGGTCTCTCTTTGTGTTGCTTAAGTGAGTTTTTTGATAGATTTTAGTGGGGGAATGATATGCTAAAAAGGTTCTTATGATGAAGTGAAGAGGTTTCACTGTAATAGTGAGTAACTTCAATATACAGTGAATTAAGCTCATTGGAAGGTTGGTCTTAAAAATTCTATAACATGATTATGTGTTTCTAAGTTGATAAATGTTGTTCTTATGATTATAATATGATTTTTAAATGAAAAGATGCATATTTCTCATAAATATCCGATTTCATGATTTTCATGCATTATGTCATACTTAGTACATGTGGTTATACTAATAAATACTTTTATCTATCAATATAGTTGTTTGTACGTGAGGAGTAATTAGGAAGCAAGACTTGGATCGTATCATCACTCAAGTGAAGTCGAAGTATGTCCTCATTTGAATCAAGGGCATAAATGTCTTCTATGTTTACTTTTCAAAGCATTGTCACAAAATAAATATTTCTATAACTGTTTTGCATTCGGGTCGTGTCCCAAAAGTATTCTCGTGTAGTATGATTGATGAGATTGAAACTTACTATTTCCTACGATTATATATGAAAGATATTTAAAAGACTATGAAATATTTTGTGAAATGTTTTAAATCCGCACTACTTCTCATTATGTATATGAGATGAACGATACGAAAAGGGATTTGTATAAGACCTCCGATAGATCAAGTACGCCGGTTGCAATCTAAGATTTACCCTAAATTTCTAGGGTGTGGTTTTGTGATGTTATAATCTTTCTGATCCTGTCGAAACCCTAGGAATAGAGAACTAGCTGATGAAGGAACTCGGGGTGAAGATCTCTACTAAAATTGTAAGTAATTTCCACCACCTAATTTCAGCTAAGAGTATTTATAATTCCATGTTCAAGCAACTTTTTTTCCTTAGACATTTCCCAAATTTTATCTTCCTCATCTTGTTGAGCATGAGTCATTAAGTTAGAGATCATATCCCTTAACAACATAGCATTCGTGCTATTTGTCTTCACCAAGTCGGATACCCCAAATAGAAACTGAGATGTTTTGGTCCTTGTATTAGGAACCATGTATAGAGCATAGCTTGAGATTTTCATGAAATTTAGCCCCTACTCTTGGACTTATATTGAGCCTTGTATCAAATTCATAATTCAAGAGCCTTAGCCTCCCTCAAACTCTTTGGGGAAGGCTTAGCAAGAAAACCTCTTGTAGAACACTCCCAAGATACAGGAGCTGCATTCTCTCCCCTATTTTCTTTATAGTGAATGAACCATATCTAAGACACAACTTTATTCAAGTAGGACACAAAATCAACCCTATAATTTCAAGTCACTTGCATCACTCACAAGATTTTCTTGACCTCATAAATGAAGTTTTGGGGTCTTCACCAACTTATAATTCCAAAAACTCAGGTGGATTTTTCCTAAAAATAATCAGACACTAGCTGCCATTGATATACCATTAGTGTTTGTAGGATCTCTAACCCCCTGATTGTTCTAGTTCTCAACACTCTAAGCTAAAATTTTGATAGCATTCTAAAAGTATGCATTAGAAACATTATGGGCATTAGCTTTCCTTGTGTAACCTCAATATGAAGGCATGATATATAAAGGGCCACGACAAATTAGAAATGACAAGTTAGATCATACCTCACGCATGATAAGATAAGCAATAATAATAAAGTTTTCCAAAAGCACTTTGTAGCCTCCCTCTCATTAGTTGTTCTCTTTTCGAACCCGTTAAAAGTATTTTACTTAGATTCTCTTTTCAAACATTCTAGGACTCATAAATCTATTTCTCTTATTCAAAGATTATCACGCCTCGAGCCTACTCCCTTGACGTTAACATAGGACTGACGATTACTGGTGACCTCAATCTAACCCTAAGCTATCATATCTTAAAACAACTAAACACAAGATATTATACAGAAGCTTAAGATATGGAACAAGCTAATGACAGGTAATATACAATGCTGATATGAACATATTCGTGTATAAAATGAATTAATGATACTTGAATATAACTCAAAATTAAATTTTAATCTAACTATGTCTAAATAAATCCTTTAACTGACTCTAGATTTTGGGACATGCCCCAATCAACTCTAGCAAAACTGAAATGATGACTAAAGTATTAAAACATGTCTATTTTCCTCGAAGTATGAGGACTAACCACTGAAATTGCTGATGATTTTATGGGGAACCAATATAAGTGTAATCTGAATGTTGAGAACCTTAACATATATCACAAAAATATGTAGCATAAATTATATATCAAAGCTTGGAAGGTACTTAGAATGTAGAATAGGTCTAAACAAAAATACATATCGCTAAACAAAGAGTACTGAGCAACGATATCTACTGAACATGATTAATATACTAAAATATATTTAAATTAACTAAAATAATGCAATGACAAAGTACATTACAGGTTGATACTGAAAGCTATAATATAACTAAAAACCTTGTCAAATGCACTAGAATATGACTATGGGATCTATAATTAACTCACGTAAAACAATGTGCGCTAAACATGGAGTCCGATGTATAAGCCCCATCGAAAGGAACCATTATACCTTTCTAGGGGTGTAAAGTATCTCTGACTTGATCGCTAAATCAGATGACCATACAGGGGAATTATAAACCTAGGTGGCACAAAGTTATGGGACTATAATGGTATGTTAGAAACATTTTAAGGACAACTTTTCCAATTCAAAGTGTAAACGGTCGCCACTCAATGTAGTAACCCAACTAAATGATTTGGGTTCAAATCTAAAAATGAATGGTACATGTTTAAGATTCAACAATAAAGTATGAATATGTTCAACTCAATCATAGGAATATACATTTACGAATAAAAACATGATTTAAATTGAGGGGTTGATACAAGAGTAAAATAACATAGGTGTTTTTGTTTTAACTATCGGCATTAACAATAATAACTAACACGAAATTAACAATATTGAGACGAGTTCTTGGGATGTGATTCGGTAATAGACTAATATAGACAAAAAAATTTATTGCAACTATTAGTAAATAGTTGTAAATTAGTTACTAAGATAGAAGTTAGTGGGAGATAATTTGTATCCCGAACAGTTTATCCCAAACTAAGTTTGTTGTCTTGAACACTAACACGGAAAAAAATAAGAGCAACCTACTTATTTAGTCCATTCTGTCTCTCATGTTCAATGTGTAGAAAATAATTTATCATTCACTCTCTCAAGTTGTTCTTATGAAAACCCTATACCTAAAGACCATCAATTTAATAATTTTAGTTTTAAATCTTCTCTCCCGAGCAATCCAAAAAAAACGAAGGTACAATTGCATTTTAAACTAAAATTTTTTAGATTGAACAATAATTAAAAATCGAAATCACATTTAAACTAATAATTAGCAATGCCTACAAGGTAAAGCCAGTACATAATCACACTATAAGAATTGGGCTTTAATTAAACATCATAAAAGGATAGAAATTGTTAACATATCATGTTTCCATCAACTAGATAGGATTAGTTTTATCTTTACAAAAGTCAAAATTGAAGAATCTCAAAGACCCACTTCCAATTTCTTAAAAATGGAAAACATTAATTATTCAAAGCTAAGTAAAACATAGTCTCTATACTCAGAGTTCAAACACAAAAATTACTCTAATGAATGTTCAAAATAAAATTTGATACTAAATACAATATTTGAAAATGTAAATATCGTCATCAATATGTTGCGAAGGGTCATTCGACAAAATAAGTCAAACTCATCGATCTGCCCTTTGGTTAGTTTCATCGCCTTTTTCCCTAGCCTTCAGATTCCTCAAGTTCTGTAACTTTAAAATTTGCACTACTATATCGAGGAACTATTTAAAAATACGTCAAATGATCTTTTCTCTCGCAAAATTGAATTTCTCCTTTAGGGCTTGGGACACTAGAACATTAAGAGGTCATGAGGCTATTAGGCTACTCGCCAAAGGGACTTGGAGATCACAAGGCCTTCAACTCTTTGCTCTTTAAGCTCATTTTGTTCAATTTTTTTAAGTAAGAATTCAAGCTTTTTTCCTTAATCCAAATACCTAAGAATCAATTTTTTTACAATGTTATTGAGACAAAACAAGAATTTGAGGACAAAAAAATCTATCAAAATAAATCCCTATATCAGTATGAATCTAGGACTCATTAATATGTTGAACCCTAGTCCAACATGTTTTGCGACTACTTCCAATTGGAATTTATATAAACAATATAACTAAAATACAATATAACTCAATGTTCTGACATGCAAATCTAAGAGTGTAACATTTAAATTCTAACAATAAAACATTCTTAAGTTGAATATGTATATTTATTTATGATGACCTAGCAAGTGTAATTCATGAACTAAATGAATCTAAATAATTAGGGTTCTTGATTTCATGCAAGAATTAGGCGACAATGTTACAAAACTATGATAATCTAACTGAGGATACTATAATAGCTAAGTCACAAAAATTATCTAATTTCTAGAAACCCTAGATCTTAATTTGATATAAAGTCTCAATAATCTGAATGAGTTCTAGGGACATAGTTAATAAAAAGGAACCAACAAGTGAAAACCCACATACTTGATGACGAATTTAGTGTAGAAATTATTCTATTTCAAGGCTAAAACTGAAGATAAACTTGTTCTGTTCTACGAGAGGGTTAGGTCGATTGTCTTTTCTATTGTTGATCTAGTTTGATCAATTTTTGTGAATGAATCTCTTAGAGTAAGTTCTGATTTAGTTACTAGGCTTAAACTGACCAAAACTACATAGCATGGGGGTTAAACTACGTAGTATAGATGTCCAACACTTAGGTAAAATACCAAAATGACCCCTACTTAGAATCTGGCGAGGCCATCGATGATCTTGACTATTGGAACGTGAACTAATAGATGGTCTATATTGTCAGTAAGTTGTTTGGCATCAAAACTTGGTAGCTGCGGGCCACAATCTACAAACCTGGACAACGGACTGTTGTTCAACCAATGATCTTTATGTTCGATCATTGCTCTAGGATTTTCTATAGATTTCAATGAGGCAAGCCACACGTACCTTTGTACAGTCCATGGTTCAAACCACGGCCATGGGTTCCTCGGGTCGGTGGCACCTCATGTTCTGAAGTTTTGTATTTTGTGTCATTTTTGAATACGTTGTTTTACAGGTTGTGTCAAAAAATCGTGAAATATATAAAGGAAGAAAAAACAAAGATAAATCTCAAAGACTTATGAGTTATGATAATTTTAATTTTTTAATGTTAAGAAGGATAGATCAATAAAAAATTAATTTAAAATGAAGGCCTTAATTGCAAGGGTTGATCTTTCTTTTCATTATATTTAAATAACCCTCTATTGTCATTGAAAATTGATAAAATTTACTACATGACATGAACAAATAGGAAGAAGACATTATTTACTGATAAAAGTTACTGCATTATTATTATAGTAATCAACTCTAGGCTAAGTAGATCTAATATAAAAAAATATCCTCAAGTAGAAGGATTGAATCATCCTTAGGTTAACTTATTTCATAACTATCTAATATTTTGGGGGTTTGAGACATTTTTGAAAGGGCCAGTTATTATATTTAGTAATAAAATAGTGTTCGAATAATTGTGTTATACGTGTATTTTGTTCTAATTAGTAAAATAGTTCTATGAAATTTAATGAATTTTCTCTCCTTAAAATTTACTATATGGGATATTGATTTGTTTATATATCCATTTTCCTATACATAAGATCTATTAAACTTAGAATTTACATGGCCTAGATTTTTTTTCTGGTCGGCTGTCAAATATTTCACCTTTTCAAAATCCTAAAAATACGTTACATTAATGAAAATTTATCTAATTAAAGAATCAACATCTAAGGGCAGAGTTATAGTATGTCATCAAAAAAATTACATGGATAGTTAGAAATCTATTTCTTACAAATCTAAGGAAACAAAAATGGATATTTAGTAGCCCATTCAATTTTGAATTAATCTGAATTTGACTTTTCATTTCTTTTCATTAAAATTGAAAATAATATTTTAAGGTAATTATTTAACTTAAAGTTAATAAGATTATTCTAATGATTTTTATAATGATGCTAAATTTGAACAGAAAAAGACCTAGTTTGAGTACCCTTCAATTTTTACGATCTCTCTTTTTATTGTTGTCAGCAAAGGTCGATAAAATCTTTAAACATAAAATTTATTTTCGTCTAAGATTAATTTTCTTCTTAATATCTCTCTCTCTCTCTCTCTCTCGCTCCCTCCCTCTCTCTCTCTTTACTTTTTTGGTTTATTTCCTAATATATTTTTTAAAAATAATTGGTGTACGGGAAGAGGGATTATAAGTGGGGAATCGAACCCTTACCAACAAGGTGAGAGTTCAAGAATTAATCACAAACATTAAAGTTAAACATTATGTAGTTCGATGTTAAAATTTTTGGTACATTTATTCATACATAATGTTATTAATATCATGTAGTTCTATTTAAAAAAAATCAATGAATCCATTTGTCAAAAACAAATAGTATATAATTCTTAAATATTGTTTGGACATTTTTTGTTCCGCCACAACATCAAGAAATATTTGAGAAAGAAAGCAACAAGATAAATCTCAAACATTTTGACAATGTTTTATGAGACTTAGCAATTTTTATTTTATAGAGTGGAGATCGGAGAAGAATATATCAACAAAGAAAAGCTCAAATGAAACCTACAAGGATTGATCAATCTTTTGATTTTCTTTTAATGACCCCCTATTGAATTTTCAAGTAGACAAAATATACTATATGACACTAATCAATATATGAAATTGCATTTAGGAGAAATAGGAAGATGCTATTATTTTCTCATAGAGGTTGCTCCCATTGATATTATAGTAATGGACTCTAGGCTATATATGTATAACTCAAGAAATTTCCTCAAGTAAAAATATTAAATAATCCTTTGCTTTACAAATCTGTAATTATCCAACTTTTGGATTTGTTTATGCATGTTTAAAAGGGTTACTTATGATATGATGTAATACGTTAGTTTTCGAACAAGTGTGGCGCACATGTATTCGGTAGTAAATAATGTACTACGTTTATTATACTACTAGTATAATTGTTCACGCATTGCGTAGATGATTTAAATTTATTAATTTTATAATACAAAATAACTAATAATATATATTATGCACTTAACAATATATTATATTATAATATTTATAATAACAATAATAATATAATAATAGAAATCGTTAAGTTATTTATTTTAGCACATTAAACAAATATTATTAGTACACATGTCATGCCCCGAGCTACTCCCGAGACGTGGACACGGAACCTAGGACAACAAGTGATCCCAAGCTAAACCTTCTCCCTTGATCAAGAGAATACTAAAGATAATACACTAATGCAGAAGCTAAATCATAATTTATAATGAAAAGATGGGGAATACCCATATGCTAAAACTGATATAATATGAAGACTGACGAGTTTAATATAGCATAGTTACTAACTCAACACTAAGCTGACACTAACTATGTCTTACAATAGCCTCTAAACAGGACCACAAATATTGGGAAAGCACCCCAGCTAAATCTTGCAAAAATTGAAACTAAATGACTAAAGATTTTAGTGACACTCATGATTGTTTTCCTCGGAGAATGAGGACTCAGCACTGAATCTACAGAACTGGAGATCAAAAATCGATCTATGCGTGATCTGGATGCTGAGAACCTAAACCTACATCATTAGAATATGTAGCGCATGTATGGATCAATACTTGAGAGGCACTGAGTATGTAGGATAGAGTAAAGTTGAAATGAAACATAACCGAACAACCACAAAAGCAAGTATAATAATCTGAACATGATATGATGATTTCTGAGCTAACTGTATGCCATGACCACTTTGTAACATGCTGAAACTAAATACTGAAAATAGTGATAAATGTCAATGTTGAGATTCTGACTGAACTATGGGAGTTACTTATAACCGAAAATAAAACTACATGAGCTAAATGCGGAGTCCGATGTATACACCCATCGAGAGGACCCAATATACCCTGCCTAAGGTATAAAGCCATGCTGGCGTGATCACTAAACTGATTTCCCAAAGAGGGGACTTACAACCTACTGGTCTAGTAGTTCTAGGACTATTGAGTATGCTAAACCATAGTCCAACTCGGTATTATTCTACTCCCAATAAATTATGTAAACTAAGCAATTATGTCTGAGTTTCTCTAAATACTAGATAGCTCGAAACTGAACATGCAAACTGAGAATGCCATAATTAATGTGGTAATTATGCATTTATAACCGAGGCATGTATATCTAAGTGTCTGAAATATCTTACCTAAAATGTGTAATTCAAGAATTAAAGAGAATACAAAGCTAGGATTTTGAAATTTATGCAATAAAATAACTAATAACATGATACTTTTATTTGTAACATAAAACTAAAAATTTCATGAAGTTCCAGAAACCCTAGGTCTAAGCATAATATGGTAATAAGGAATCTGACTGAAAACTAGGAACCCAATGGTTGAAAGGAGACCATTAGTGAAATCCCAAATACCTGGTGATGAAATTCACGTAGAAACACTTAAATTTTGTGGCTCGAAATGCTTAAAACTTCTTCTAATTTTCTAAGTTTTGATTTAATGATACTACTTAGATACGTTTTAATTTTATTTCTAGGCTAAAACATACTAAAATCTGATGATTTACAGCCAAAACGACGCATATTAGGGTTTAAATAAAATGGGAAAATTCCAAAGGACCCCTGGGAATGTTGCTGTCGGATCAAACGACGGCTAGGACAAATGGTTCGTCTTTTGACAGGCACCCCGTCGATTGACTCGTCGGTTGGGCCTGGTCGACAGGCCTAGACTAAAACGGGCATAACTCTTTACTCGAAGGTCTGATTTTAGCAAGGTTAGTGGCTATAGAATTATAATTCAATTATCTATGTGTGGGTAGGTCATGGGACACCTAATTAGTTTTTTTGCTAGGAGTTATTACCATTTGAATTTTACCCAACTATATTTCCCCTTAATTGTTTTCTAATTTCCCACCTACGGTCAGACTTGCGAACCGTGCTGTTCATCCGTATCTCTTGTCAGAGAGTGGGTGAATGGGGTATCGATTGACGCTCACGTACAATAGAATATCGTCTGACCTATGGACCATAGGCCCGTCTGTTAATCAATACCCAGCAAATTTTTGTTGGCTGAGGTTTTGGGAGTCTCCAATCCCATCGACGGTTGTGCAGGATGGACTGTGGGTCAGACTATTGTCCGTTTATGGTCACGTCAGCTGCACATGTAGATTTTTTGAAAAACTAATTTTTGGTCTTCTATGGCTATGGTGTGTAACATTATATCCCCTTGGGAACATTCATCCTCAAATGAAAACTAAACTTACAGAAATCGAGGGAAAGAGCTGCAAACCCTACTATTAAACATTGAGAACTTAGTTTCTAACTGAATTAATTTCTGAGATCATGAAAATATGCTAAAAATACAAGTACAAACTGAGGTAACATGATTCTAGACTTAAGTTATGCAGGAATTAAAAAATTAAGAGGAAATATTACCTCAAGCTATAGTGGAATCGGAAGGAAAGAGGTGAGGATATTTGACTTTCATGGTTGCTTCTGCTTCCCAAGTAGCTCGCTCTACAGACTGACTCCTCCACAAAATCCTCACTAAAGCGACTTCTTTATTTCTCAACCTCCTAACATGATGGTCAAGAATCTCAAATAGTACATCTACACACTCTGTAATGGCACTATAGAGCCTGGATCACCCACACACTTCAAGAGTGAGATGTGGAAGATCGGATGCACTGCTGCTCATTCTGCTGGCAACTCTAACACAAATGCCACCTTGCCAACCCTTTTCAATATCTTGTAAAGGTTTATATATCTAGGACTAAGCTTTCTTTTATTTCCAAATATCATCACCCCTTTCATAAGTGAGACTTTGAGAAAAAACCAATCATCAACTTGGAACTCTAGTTCCCTACTCCTTAAATCTGCGTAAGATTTCTGATGACTTTGGGCTGTCTTAACTCTAACTCTAATGAGTTTCACTTTATCCATAGAAAAAACGATTGAATCTGACCCTATCAAAGATGTTTCACCTCTTCAAAAGAACCAATAGGAGATCTACATTGACGCCCATATAAAGCCTCATAAGGGGCCATCTGAATGATGGATTGGTAGCTATTGTGTAGGCACACTCAATAAGAGGAAGATTATCATCCCAACTACCATTTAAATCAATCACACAAGCTCTCAACATATCCTCTAAGGTTTGAATGGTACGCTCTACCTGCCCATCTATTTGTGGATGATATGTTGTACTAAGCTTAAGTTGAATACCAAGACCTTTCTGAAGTGACTTCTAGAAATGAGAGGTAAACTGAGGACCTCTTTCTGAGATGATAGAAAAAGGAACCCCATGCAACCTTACAATTTCATTGATGTAATGAATCGAATAGTCCTCCGCTGAATCTGTAGTCTTGACCGCTAAAAAGCGAGAAGACTTAGTCATCCCATCAACTATCACCCGAATTGAGTCATCATGTCTGCGAGTACGAGGTAACCCTGTGATGAAATCCATATTGATCACATCTCACTTCCAAGTAGGAATATCGATCTCTTGAGTCATACCTCCTAGTTTTTCATATTATACCTTGACTTGCTGGCAATTGGGGCACTTACTCATAAAACCTGCTATGTCCCTCTTCATGCCATTCCACCAATAGACTACCCGCAGATCGTGGTACATCTTAGTGGAACCTGGGTGAATAGAATACCTGGATTTATGATCTTCCGAAAGAATATTCTATATCAACTTGACGATATCAGGAAGACACAATCTACCCTGGTAGGGAAGTACACCATCTCCCCCTTGGGAGAAAACCTCAATCTCTAATTGTGTACAACATTCTTAGGTTCAGGGAAAATAGGGTCACCATCATTATTTTCATTAGCCTCTACTACCACAGACGATACTGCCCCAGTCTAAACTGTTACATCGCTGTCTACTATGCTTATAAGGCGAACTCCAAACCAATCAAGTATGTGAACATCGTTCACTAGATCCTTCCTTTCTTCCTCAACATGGTCTACACTACCCATAGATAATCTACAAAGAGCATCTGATACTACATTAACCTAACACCGATGATAATTCACACTCATATCATAATCCTTAAGGAAGTCTAGCCATCTCCCATGGCGAAGATTAGACTCATTCGGGGTGAGCACATATGGAAGGAACTTATGATCGGTGAACACAACTACACGAACACCATACAAGTAGTGTCTCCAAATCTTGAGTGCAATTACCATTTTTTCAAGCTTGAGGTCATGAGTTGGATAGTTCTTCTCCTGCACCTTAAGTTGTCTAGAAGCATAATATATAACCTTATCTCGTTGCATCAATACACATCCAAGGGCAACTCTGGATGCATCAAAATAGATCACATAACAATATGAATCCTCTAGTAGATTCAAGACAGGAGCAGTAGTCAATCTAGTTTTCAATTTTGCAAAGTTTTTCTCACATTAATCTTACCATTGGAACTTGACCATCTTCTGAGTCAACCTAGTCAATGGTGAGGCTATGGATTAAAATCTTTCCACAAAACATCTATAATAACATGTTATACCTAAGAAAATTCTATTATTTGTAGCAAAGGTAGGTCTGGGTCGTTGTTTCACTGCTTCTATCTACTGTGAATCTACTCGGATCCTTTCGCTAGATACAATGTGACCAAGAAAAGTAACGGATTGAAACCAAAACTCACATTTACTAAACATAGAGAATAACAGGTGATCCTTAAGAGTTTGCAAAACGAATCTTAAATGACTTGCATGTTCTTCCTCGCTCCTACAGTAAATGAGGATATCATCAATAAAGACAATAACGAACAAGTCCAAGTATTCTTTGGACACTCTGTTCATCAAATCCATGAAAATTGCAACATCATTAGTTAGTTTAAATGACATAACAAAAAATTCCTAATGCCCATACCGAGTTCTGAAGGCTATTTTTGGAATGTCACTATCTTTGACTGTATGCTCATGACAACCCGATCGGAGGTCTATCTTTGAGAAGTGACTAGAACTTTGAAGTTGGTTAAAAAAGTCATCAATCCTGGGGATGTCATACTTATTCCTTATTGTTACCTTTTTCGACTATCTAGAGTCAGTGCACATTCTAAGATAACCATCCTTCTTCCTTAAAGACAACACTGGTGCACCCTATGGTGAAATACAATATCCGATGAAGCCAGTATATAGAAGATCTTTCAACTGCTATTTCAATTACTTAAGCTTTGTTGGAGCCATTCTGTAAAGAAGAATAGAAATAGGTTGGGTATCTGGAAGGAGATCAATTCCAAAGTTAATTTCCCTTTCGAGAGGGACTCCAGAAAGATCTTCTAGAAAATATTCTTGTAATTCATAGACTACTGGAACTGACTCAAGCATTGTGGTTTAAAGTCTGGAGTCCTTAACCCTAACTAGACTATAGAGATAACCCTTAGATATCATCTTTACGTCCATAAGGTAAGAAATAAATTGATCCATAGGCGCTAAGATTCTATCCTTCCATTCTAAGATTGTTTCGTCTGAAATCTGAAAATGAACAATCCTACTTCTACAATCGACTGAGGTATAAGATGAGTGTAATCAATCCATGCCTAGAATGACATCGAATTCTACCATTTCTAACTCTACTAGATCTACTTAGGTGACTTTCTATAAGACTGTAATAAGGAAATTTCTGAGTACCCGTCTAGTTATAACTGGGTCATTGACAAAGGTAGAGACAGAGAAAGGTTCTGAGAGAGTTTCTAGGCTTACATTGAATTGGACTTCTATGTAATGAGTTTCAAAATAAAGAGTATCCCCTTGATCTAACAATGCATAAACATCAAGGTCAAAGACACGAAACGTACTAGTGACTACATCACGAGAACCTTTCTGATCTTGGCGAGCCTTAAGAGCATACAACTTGTTGTGGCACTGACCGACACATGTACCTGATGAGTTACCATCCTCAGTTTGGCGACTTGTTGGTGCTTCTGAAGTTGTGGACTGAGCTCTACCAATACCACTTCTTTGACCCTATCTAGAAAGATAGTCCCTCAACTTGTGACCACACTGACCATATACAAAACACCCTTTCTTTCCTGCAAGGCACTCGCCTTAATGGTTCTTACCATACTCAGGGAAAGTGGGGCATTTCTTGGTGCCTTAAACACTTCCTTGAAACATAGAATCTGGTGCTCTACCCTTTTGGTCAAACCTGTTCTTAGAGGATGGAACACTAGCTGATGAAGGTACTGGGGCTGAGAAGTTATCTTTACTCTGCGAGCAATTTCCACCACCCGATATTTTGCTGGGAATAGTCATATTTCCCAGTCCTATCCTTCTTATACGCCTTAGCATGTTCCCTAAGCTTATCATCTTCAACTTGCAGAGCATGAGTCATAAGCCTAGAGATTTTCATATCTCCAAGTAACATAGCATTTCTGCACTCAGTTTTCACCAAATCCAACACTCAAAATAGGAACTTGTTCATCTGAGCCCTGGAGTTAGCAACCATGTGAGGAGAATACCTGGAGGGTTTTTTTAACTTCAGCCCATACACTTGGATTGTCATGTTACCCTACCTCAATTTCATGAATTCCTAAATCTTTGCCTATCTCAACTCCATTGGAAAAATTCTGTTGAGAAAAGTCTCACAAAAGCAATCCCAAGTGATAGGAGCTGCATTTCAACCCATATTCTCGTTTACCTGATATGAACCACATCTTTCAACTAGTATGATTCTAACTAGACCTTATCATTCCCACTGACTAGAATAACCTTAAAGATTTCCTTCATCTCATCCAAGAAATTTTGAGGATCCTTATTAGTCTATGATCCTAAGAATTCAGGCAGGTTCATCCAAACAAAGTCACATACCCTTGCTGCTACTGATCCACAAATTTCATTCACATGAGCATGAACCCGATTTTTTTGGTTATTCATACTCTGAGCCAACATCATTATCACATTCCTGAACTTAGCATTGGATACTTCTTGATCTGGGACTGGAGGATCTGTGTTTGCATTCCTTGCATTCGCATTCATAGCGTTAGCTCTATGAGGAGGCATGATCTGAAATGTAGAACGTCAATTTAAAATTAAATTATATCATACCTTACGCATGACAAGAGTAACAATAAAGTGATGTTTTCCTAAAACACTTCAGAGGATCCCTCTAATCAGATGTGTTGCACTTCACACCCATGAAAACGACTCCACTTAGTGCGTATTTTCAGACATCCTAGGACACTTAAACCTAATGATCTGATACCAAATTTTGTCACGCCCCGAGTTATCCCTAAGACGCGGACATAGAACGTAGGACCATAAATTATTTGTAGCTAACCTTGCTGGCATGATCATGATCATACTGAATATAATAAACTGATGTGGAAGCTAAATAATAATTCATAATGCAATGATGGGGAATATCAATATGCTAAAACTAATATAATATGAAAACTGATGAGATTAATACAATGGAGCTACTAACTCAACACAAAGATGAAACTAACTATGTCTAAAAATATCCTCTAAACTAAACTAGAAATACTCGGACAAGCCCCCAGCTAAATCTAACGAAAATTGAAACTAAATGACTAAAGACCGAAATGACACTCTTGACCGTTGTCCTCGGAGATTGAGGACCCATTACTGAATATGCTGAACTGGAGATCGGAAATTGATCTATCCATGATCTAGATGATGAGAATCTAAACCTACTTCATGAGATGATGTAGCGTACGTATGCGTCAGTACATAAAAGGTACTAAGTATGCAGGATTAAGTAAAGCTGAAATGAAACATAACTAAACAAGAACAAAAGCAAGTATAATAATCTGAACATGATATGCTGATTTATGAACTAAATGGATGCAATGACCACTATATAACAAGCTAAAACTAGATGCTGAAAATACTGATTAATGGTCAATGGAAAGAGTCTGTCTGAACTATCGGAGCTGCTAATAACCGATACAAAACCACATGAGCTAAATGTGGAGTACGATGTATACGCCCCATCGAGAGGACCCAATATACACTGCAAAAGGTATAAAGGCATGCTAGCGTGATCATAAATTTATTGCCCACAGATTGGACTTACAACTTACTAGGCTAGTAGTTATTGGACAATTGAGTACGCTAAACCCTAGTCCAACTCGGTATTATGCTACTCCCAATGAATTCTGTAAATTAACTTATATGTTTGAATTTCTTTAAATACTGGATAGCTCGGAACTAAACATGCAAACTGAGAATAAATTAATTAATCTGGTAATTATGCATTTATAACTGAGACACATATCCAAAGGGTCTGAAATATCTGATCTAATATTTGTAATTTAGGAACTAAAGAAATACAAAGCTAGGGTTCAGAAATTTATGCACTAAACTAAATAATAACATGATAATCTTATTTGGAACATAAAAATAATAAGTTCATAAAGTTCTGTTTATGTTATAGAAATCCTAGGTCTCAGCATTATCTGGGAATAAAGAATGTGATTGAAAACTAGGGACCAAATGGGTGAAAGGAACCCACTAGTGAAATCTCACATGCCTTGTGATGAAATTAACGGAGAAACACTTAGATTTTCTGACTATAAATGTTGGAAACTTGCTTCGTTCTTGTCACGACCCAAAATCGAGCCGCGACTGGCACCCACACTTACCCTCCTATGTGAGCGAACCAACCAATCTAACCCTTAACATTTCAATGTATATCAACAGAAAATAATGCGGAAGACTTAAACTCATTAATAAAAACAATTCAAAACTATTATTATTATCCCCAAAATCTTAAAGTCATCATCACAAGAACATCTATGACCAAATTACTAACTAAAAATGTCTAAGAAGCTAAAACAAATAAAAGCTAGTCCATGCCGGAAGTTCAAGGCATCAAGACTTGAAGAAGAAGATCCAGTCCAAGCTAGACGCATTAGCTCACCCTGAATTTCCGATGTAGTGAAGACTGGCTCGAATTACTGTTGAGTTGAAGTTGACGGAACGTTTGCTGCATTCCACAAATAACAAAGAAGGAAAACATAAAAGTATGGGGTCAGTACAACCACAAGTACTGAGTAGATATCATCGGCCAACTCAAAATAGAAGATAATATATATCAAGTAATATTGTAAATCAACTATAAACTCAACATGTATCAACAACAAGTACTATAATCATCAACAAGTACCATCAAGTTCATCCATGAGGCTCAAGCCTCCATACCATACTCATTTGGGAATTAAGTTTATTAGATTGAGTATATTTATCATCTTTCAAGATTCATTATCTTTCTTCCTCTTGTGTCGGTACGTGACACTCCGATCCCCTACCACTATGTGTCGGTACGTGACACTCCGATCCCCTAATTGTACATGTCGGTTTGTGACACCCGATCCCCTATATGTGTCGGTACGTGACACTCCGATCCCCTATATGTGTCGGAACGTGACACTCCGATCCCCTACATGTGTCGGTACGTGACACTCCGATCCCCTAATTCTACGTGTCGGTTCGTGACACCCGTCCCACTAATACTATGTGTCGGAACGTGACACTCGGATCCACTAATACTATGTGTCGGAATGTGACACTCCGATCCACTAATCTCATTCTGTCAATTCATCAAGCCTTCTCTATACCAAGGCATCATCAATCCCATTACTTTAATTCATCAAGACTTCTTCTATACCAAGGCATCATCATTAATAGTGTATATTAAAGTTTCTTTCAAGATTTGGGATTCAATAGTTTTCATCATGCTTGTTTTATCAAAATCACATAATCATATTCATGCAAGCATACAATTAAGCATGTAGACAGGTTTACAATACTACCAATACATACCATTCACTATTAAGAGTTCACTACGAATATCGTAAAAACCATAACCTACCTCCACCGAAGACTAGTGATCAAGCAAGAATTTTCCAAGCTTGTGTTTTTCCTCCTCTCGTCGATCGATTCCTCTCTCTCTCTCTCTTGTTCTTTCTTTTTCTTATTCAAACCCTCTTTCTTTTACCCTAATTAACATATATTAAGTGTAAAAGATGGCAAAAATACCCCACTAAACAACTTAGGGTTACCTCTTTTAACCCCCAGTAATTAGACTTATTAATATTAACCCTATAACTTCATAATTAAGGAAAGAATAGTCCAAAGCGTCCCTTAAAACTTAACCAAATCCGACTCCAACTGGGATTGCGCAACCTGTGACGGCCCATTGTGCCTGCGACGGTCTGTCACGCAGGTCGTCGCGACATATTGGAACTCCATTTTTCTCTAAGGATTCTGTGACGGTCCGTCACACCTGTGACGGTCCGTCCTGCACTTCCGTCATGACGGTCAGAGACTCGTTTCCCGTACCAAATTCTCAAGAGTTGAAGTGTTTTGCAACGGGAGCTCACAACGGCTCGTCGTAGTTGTGACGGCACGTCGTGCAGGTCCGTCACAGATTACAGAGAGTCGATTTTAATACCCAAATTTCAGAATTTTAAGTGTTCTGGGACAAGACACCCTCGACGGTCCGTCGTCCCATGACGGTCCGTCGTGGTGACCGTCGTCTCAGCCAATTTTTCCAGAAATAAAATCTGCTGCTCAAAACGACTAAACAGGTCGTTACAATAGATACCAATTTACGCGTCGTTCGTCCCTGAACGATCAAAAGAAGAAAAACAATGGAGAAAAGGAGTACCTGAATCTGTAAACAGATGTGGGTATTTTTCTTGCATATCTGCCTCCTTTTCCCAAGTAGCCTCTTCAACCGGTCGATTCTTCCATTGAACTTTGATGGATGCAATCTCTCTCGACCTCAACTTGCGAACTTCTCTATCTAATATAGTAACCGGTTCCTCCTCATAAGTCAAATTTTCATCAAGCAAAACTGAATCCCAACGGATAATGTAGTTTCCATCTCCATGGTATCTTTTCAACATGGACACATGAAATACCGGATGCACTCCGGACAGCCCTCGGGGCAAGGCTAATTCATAAGCCACCTCCCCTATTCGCTTAAGCACTTCAAATGGTCCAATATACCTTGGACTTAGCTTACCCCTTTTTCCAAACCGCATCACCCCTTTCATGGGTGAAACCTTCAACAAGACTTGTTCACCCTCCATGAACTCCAAGTCTCTAACCTTTCGGTCTGCATACTCCTTTTGCCTACTTTGCGCCGCTAGAAGCTTTCCTGAATGCACTTCACCTTATCTAACGAATCCCTCAAAGGTCAGTACCCCAAGGTCTAACCTCAAATGCATCGAACCACCCAATGGGAGATCTACCCACTCCTCCATACAATGCTTCAAATGGAGCCATGTCAATAGTGGAGTGATAGCTATTATTGTATGAAAACTCCGCCAAAGGTAAGAAGCTATCCCAATGGCCACCAAACTCTATCACACACGCACGAAGCATATCCTCCAACACTTGAATCGTTCGCTCAGACTGACCATCAGTCTGAGGGTGAAACGCAGTACTAAGGTCCAACCTAGTGCCTAATTCCGCATGCAATGTTCTCCAAAACATAGAAGTAAACTGCGTACCTCTATCTGATATAATGGAGAGTGGAACTCCATGCAGTCGAACGATTTCTGAGATGTAAATTTTGGCTAACTTCTCTGCATTGTAGGTCACCTTGGCCGGAATGAAATGAGCGGACTTAGTTAACCTATCAACAATCACCCAAATAGAGTCGTACTTCCCCAACGTCTTTGGAAGACCAACCACGAAGTCCATCGCGATTCTCTCCCACTTCCATTCAGGGATTGGCATCCTCTGAAGTGTTCCTCCGGGCCTCTGGTGTTCATACTTTACTTGTTGACAATTTGGACATTTGGCAACAAAATCCACAATGTCACGCTTCATTCTGCTCCACCAAAAATGTTGTTTTAGGTCGCGGTACATCTTGGTTGCACCAGGATGTATCGAATATCCGGAACTATGAGCCTCTGTCAGAATAGTGGTGATCAAATCATCAATGCGGGGTACACATACCCTTTCCTTAATCCTCAAAACACCTTCCTCATCAATTATTGCTTCCTTATCCTCTCCTCGCAACACTTTATCTCGAATTCGACCTAGTTTCTCATCATCAAACTGTCTTCCCTTGATCTTGTCAAAAAAAGAAGATCTTGCCTCTACACAAGCTAACAATCCTCCATTCTCATTTATTTCTAACCTCATAAGGTCATTAGCCAAAATCTGAACCTCTCTAGCCAATGGGCGTCTAGAAACTTGCAAATGAGCTAGACTTCCCATGCTTCCGGCCTTTCTACTTAAAGCATCCGCCACAACATTCGCTTTTCTCGGGTGATACAAGATAGTGATGTCGTAGTCCTTCACTAGTTCCATCCATCTCCTCTGTCTCAAGTTCAAATCTTTCTGAGTAAAGACATACTGTAGGCTACGATGATCCGTATAGACCTCACACTTAACCCCATACAAATAGTGTCTCCATTGCTTTAGTGCAAATACAACCGCGGCCAACTCCAAATCATGGGTAGGATAGTTACGTTGATGCACCTTTAATTGCCTCGAAGCATAAGCAATCACATTCTTCTCTTGCATTAGCACTGCACCCAAACCCGAATAGGACGCATCACAATAAACGATGAAGTTTTTACCCTCTACTGGCAAGGTAAGAATTGGTGCAGTAGTCAACAAAGTCTTGAGTCTCTGAAAGCTTTCCTCACACTCATCCGACCATACAAATGGAACATTCTGATTAGTCAAGTTCGTCAATTGGGAAGCAATAGAAGAGAATCCCTTGACAAATCGGCGGTAGTAGCTAGCTAACCCCACAAAGCTCCTTATTTCTGACACATTAGTAGGTCTTACCCAATTTTTCACCGTCTCAATCTTAGATGGATCCACCATCACTCCATCCTTAGAAACCACGTACCCCAAGAAGGACACTGAATCTAGCCAAAACTCACACTTGGAGAATTTTGCATAAAGTTTTTTCTTCCTCAACAACTCTAACACCATTCTCAAATGCTCCTCATGTTCCTTCTTACTCTTGGAGTATATCAGTATATCATCAATAAACACGATCACAAAGAGGTCCAAATATGGCTTGAAAATCCCATTCATCAAGCTCATGAAGGCAGCAGGGGCATTCGTAAGACCAAAAGACATTACCACAAATTCATAATGCCCATACCTAGTTCGAAAAGCAGTCTTTGGCACATCCGTTGCTCGTATTTTCAATTGGTGATAACCGGACCTCAAGTCAATTTTAGAGAAGACGCAAGCACCTTGTAACTGATCGAACAAGTCATCAATGCGAGGAATGGGGTACTTGTTTTTAATAGTTACCTTGTTCAGTTGTCTGTAGTCTATGCACATCCGAAAACTCCCATCCTTCTTCTTCACGAACAAAACCGGAGCACCCCAAGGAGATGCACTTGGTCTAATGAAGCCTTTGCTCAACAACTCTTGAAGTTGGGCCTTTAACTCTCTTAACTCTGCGGGAGCCATTCTATAAGGGGGTATAGAAATGGGGCGAGTACCCGGTTCCAAATCAATGCACAAGTCAATATTCCTATCCGGTGGCATGCCAGGAAGATCAGCAGGGAACACATCCAGAAACTCACGGACTACCAAAACTGACTCAATCGAAGGTACTTGAGTAGTGTCATCCTTGAGATGTGCCAGGAAAGCTAAACACCCTTTACTAACCATTTTCTTAGCACGAAGAAAGGAGATGATACGCACCGGATTGGAAGTGTAGTCACCCTCCCACACTAACGGATCTGTCCCAGGCTTGGCTAACGTCACTGTTTTAGCATTACAATCCAAAATCGCAAAATTCGGAGAAAGCCAAGTCATACCCAGAATTACATCAAAGTCAACCATTTCTAAGATAACCAAATCAACATAAGTGTTGCTCCCCACGAAATTCACGAAAAAGACCTATACACTTTTCACTATCACAGACTCACCCACCGGAGTAGAAACACGAATAGGCATGTCAAGTAATTCACAATGTAAGTTAAGACCATTAGCAAATGAGGAAGATACATATGAAAACGTGGAGCCAGGGTCAAATAATACAGATGCCATGCAATCACAAACAAAAGATTACCTGTGATAACAGCATCAGACGCCTCCGCTTCAGATCTCCCAGGGAAAGCGTAACAATGGGCCCTATCACCAGTCTGTCCGTTGCCCCTACCATGTTGTGTTGTAGTGGCTCCAGTTTGCCCCTCACCTATGCCATTGTGGTGACCACCATTACCTCGACCACCACGTCCTCCAGAAAAGCAGCCTCTACCATGACCACCTCTACCTCTAGCTATTGGGGGTCTGTACCTCTGTTTTGGACAATTCCTCCTAATATGTCCAATCTCACCACATCCATAAAACTCTCTGGAGTCAGGCATAGGTCTCTCGGAGAAGTGTTGACCGGTTTGGGGTGGATCCCCAACTACAGTATGTAGTGAAGACTGAATTGGTCAAACTGAGTAACCTCCAGAACTCTGTCCTCTAGTATACGAACCGTTGAACTCGACTCCCTTTCAAAACCTTTTCGATGTCGATGTCGTGGTGAAGTCGTCTGGCTTCACTCCTTCCACCTCTATCACAAAGTCTACCACCTCTTGGAAGGATTTTGCCGATGCCGCTATCTGTTAAGCCGAAATCTGCAATTCTGACCTCAATCCTTTCACAAACTGGCAAATCCGCTCTTGGGGACTGAAACAGAGTTGAGTGGCATACCTGGATAATGCATGAAATTTAGCCTGATATGCATTAACCGTCATCCTTCCTTGCTCTAGACTCAAGAACTCATCCCTTTTTCTATCCCTCAAAGTCCTTGGGATATACTTCTCCATAAACAAGCTAGAGAATGATTCCCAAGTCATAGGTGGTGCCTCTGTTGGTTGACACTCACATGTGACCGCCACCACATTTTGGCCGTTCCCTTGAAACAGATAGCTCACGAACTCGACACCAAACCGCTCTACTATACCCATCTTGTGTAGGAGCTCATGACAATCAACCAAAACATCGTAGGCATCCTCTTATTTTGCACCCTTAAAGACTGGAGGTTTCAATTTCAAGAACTTACTGAAAAGTTCATGCTGATCATTTGTCATTATAGGCCCACTAGTCAGACGTGGAAATGTGCCTATCTCCAATGATGCATCCATGCGGGGAGCCATAATGGCCGCATGTCGTATCTCTGAAACCGGAGGTGTTGGTGCAGAAACCACTAGAGGTGCCTGACCCTGATCAGATAACCCACTAAGATAAGCAAGTACCTGGTTGATCATCTCTGGGGTAGGTTGGGGTGGCAATTCCTCATTTTGTACTTGTTCGTTCTCCCCTTCCTCACCCTCTCTTACTATCTCCTCAGTCGGTGGAGGAGTCACCGCCCTAGTATCAGATGGGCTAGGTGCTTGTCCTCTTCCTCTAGAGGATGTCCTCCCACGACCTCGTCCACGGCCTCTTGCCGTTGTTCTCCCTCGAGCCACAGCCCCAGTGGCTGGCTCAGTTGTATCTTGTCTTGCCGTTGTTGCTGCTGGTGCGGTCGTTGCTCTAGTTCTAACCATCTGCCAAATAGAGTGAAGATGGTCAGATACCAATTTGTATCACCTAGATACCAATTGGACTGAAGTAGTAGCACGAAGGAAAGAATGAAAGAATGGAATTTTCCTAAAGTCTTATAGCCTCTCAAAGAAAAGTAAAGGCGTCTCCCTACCGTTCCTTAAGACTCTACTAGACCTGTTCTTGTGTGATGAGACCAACGAACCTAATGCTCTGATACCAAGTTTGTCACGACCCAAAATCGAGCCGCGACTGGCACCCAAACTTACCCTCCTATGTGAGCGAACCAACCAATCTAACCCTTAACATTTCAATGTATATCAAAAGAAAATAATGCGGAAGACTTAAACTCATTAATAAAAACAATTCAAAACTATTATTATTATCCCCAAAATCTGGAAGTCATCATCACAAGAACATCTATGACCAAATTACTAACTAAAAATGTCTTAGAAGCTAAAACAAATAAAAGCTAGTCCATGCCGGAAGTTCAAGGCATCAAGACTTGAAGAAGAAGATCCAGTCCAAGCTAGACTTATTAGCTCACCCTGAATTTCCGATGTAGTGAAGACTGGCTCGAATTACTGTTGAGTTGAAGTTGACGAAACGTTTGCTGCATTCCACAAATAACAAAGAAGGAAAACATAAAAGTAGGGGGTCAGTACAACCACAAGTACTGAGTAGATATCATCGGCCAACTCAAAATAGAAGATAATATATCAAGTAATATTGTAAATCAACAATAAACTCAACATGTAGCAACAACAAGTACTATAATCATCAACAAGTACCATCAGTTCATCCATGAGGCTCAAGCCTCCATACCATACTCATTTGGGAATTAAGTTTATTAGATTGAGTATATTTATCATCTTTCAAGATTCATTATCTTTCTTCCTCTTGTGTCGGTACGTGACACTCCGATCCCCTACCACTATGTGTCGGTACGTGACACTCCGATCCCCTAATTCTACGTGTCAGTTCGTGACACCCGATCCCCTATATGTGTCGGTACGTGACACTCCGATCCCTTATATGTGTCGGAACGTGACACTCTGATCCCCTATATGTGTCGGAACGTGACACTCCGATCCCCTACATGTGTCGGTACGTGACACTCCGATCCCCTAATTCTACGTGTCGGTTCGTGACACTCGTCCCACTAATACTATGTGTCGGAACGTGACACTCCGATCCACTAATACTATGTGTCGGAACGTGACACTCCGATCCACTAATCTCATTCTGTCAATTCATCAAGCCTTCTCTATACAAAGGCATCATATATCCCATTACTTTAATTCATCAAGCCTTCTTCTATACCAAGGCATCATCATTAATAGTGTATATTAAAGTTTCTTTCAAGATTTGGGATTCAATAGTTTTCATCATGCTTGTTTTATCAAAATCACATAATCATATTCATGCAAGCATACAATTAAGCATATAGACAGGTTTACAATACTACCAATACATATCATTCACTATTAAGAGTTCACTACGAATATCGTAAAAACCATAACCTACCTCCACCGAAGACTAGTGATCAAGCAAGAATTTTCCAAGCTTTGTGTTTTTCCTCCTCTTCGATCGATCAATCCTCTCTCTCTTGTTCTTTCTCTTTTTCTTATTCAAACCCTCTTTCTTTTACCCTAATTAACATATAATTAAGTGTAAAAGATGGCAAAAATACCCCACTAAACAACTTAGGGTTACCTCTTTTAACCCCCAAGTAATTAGACTTATTAATATTAACCCTATAACTTCATAATTAAGGAAAGAATAGTCCAAAGCGTCCCTTAAAACTTAACCAGAAATCCGACTCCAACTGGGATTGCGCAACCTGTGACGGCCCGTCGTGCCTGCGACGGTCCGTCACGCAGGTCGTCGCGACATATTGGAACTCCATTTTTCTCTAAGGATTCTTTGACGGTCCGTCACACCTGTGACGGTCCGTCCTGCACTTCCGTCATGACGGTCAGAGACTCGTTTCCCGTACCAAATTCTCAAGAGTTGAAGTGTTTTACAACGGGAGCTCACGACGGCTCGTCGTAGCTGTGACGGCACGTCCTGCAGGTCCGTCACAGATTACAGAGAGTCGATTTTAATACCCAAAGTTCAGAATTCTAAGTGTTCTGGGACGAGACACCCTCGAAGGTCTGTCGTGCCCATGACGGTCCGTCGTGGTGACCGTCGTCTCAGCCAGTTTTTCCAGAAATAAAATCTGCTGCTCAAAACGACTAAACAGGTCGTTACAGTTCTTGAACGGGAATCTTGAGTTTTTTTTCTATCTTGCTTGTGAATTTCTATGTTTTGATTCAATATTTTGACTTAGATATGTTTTAATTATGTTTCTAGGTTTAAACTGACTAAAATATGATGATTTAGGATCAAAATGACGTATATTAGGGTGTAAACGAAATGGGAAAGGTCCGAAAAAACCTTGGGAATGTTGATGTCTGACCAAACGAACGCCAGGAATAACGGTCCGTCGTTTGACCAATGCCCCGTCGGTAGAGCCTGTTCGGCAAGCCTTTACTAATATTGGCATAACTCTTTACTCAGAGGTCTTATTTAAGCAAGGTTGGTGGATATGGAAATATAATCATTATCTATATGTGGGTAGGTAATCGGACACCTAATTAATTTTGTGCTAAGAGTTATGACCTGTTGAAGTTGACCCAACTGCACTTCCCCTTAACTGTCTACTAATTTCCCGCCGACGGTCAGACTTATGGTCCGTAGGTCCACCGTGCTGGTCATCTAGATCTTGTCAGAGAATGGGGTAATGGGGTCTCGAGCGATGGTCACGGACTACAGACTGTCGTCTAACCTACGGACCGTAGGTTCGTTCGTCAATCAAGACTTAGCAAATTTTCCCTGGCTGAGTTTTTGGGAGTCTCTGATCCCATCGACGGTTGTGCAGGATGGACCGTGGGTCAAGCTACGGTACGTCAATGTTCATGTCATCTGCACCTGCAGATTTTTCTGAAAAACTAATTTTTGGTCCTTTTTGTCTACAAGGTGTAAGAAAACAGTGTATTTTATCTTATAATACAATGTTAATACTTTATTCTTTTCATATAGTTTGATAAAAAATCTATGTTAATAATTTACTAACCTTAAGCATCCATAAAAAATATCTGATAGAATATATTGTTTATATATATTTCATTCAAAATCATAGAGTTTACAAAAAAGTTTTTCCATATTAAATTTGTTCAACAATATGATTGAAAAACTTATATTAGGTAAAAAATGATCTTAATTAATGCAACTATTTATTTACAATGGGAATCAATTTTGTGTTATGTTGGATCTTCGTTCATTAATACTTAATGATTTCTCTAACTTTAAATTTTACTATATGCGGATGTGGATTTGTTTAATTTGTACATTCATTTTCTTATCATTCACATCAATTCAACTTAGATTTCACATGGCCTAAATTTGAACCCGATCGATCTTCAAATATTTTACTCGTTCAAAAATTTAAAAAAGAACTTACAGGAATTACAAATTTAAGTATTTAAAAAAATGAAAGATATCAACACGACGGTAGAGTTGTCTTATAATAAGGGTGGCAAATCAAAAATCACCCTTATGATAATGAGGTTGTGTAACCCAATAGTTTAAGGTTCTCTTGTAACACAATACACTATGTGGGCTTAAGTTCGAATCCTATACCGGTAGAAACTATTTGCCGAAAATATTGTACTACATGTCATCCCATTTAACTAATTGGCAACATATAGTAATTTTTTTTCACATAAAATTTGGTTTTTTTTAAAAAATAAATTTTGCGAATAATAGCCCACGTATTAGGAATTTCTTTTTTAATTAAGTCAAATCGTTTTAACAAGTGGCAACATGGTTTCCTTTTTATCAGGAAGTCCCCTTTTTTCTCTTCTTTCTCATACACAAGATTCTTTTCAATAGTGTTTTTTACTGAATATGTAAATATTTACTTAATTCTTCTTCATTACTTTAAATAAAAGATGCTTTACTTTTTGCTAAATAATTTTACATACATATTGAATCTATTAAAATATTTATTCATAGCGTGTATTTTGTCTATTTCACTTTTAAATATTTTATGGTTTGTTGATTTCTAGCCATCAACTTCTCTATCTGTTAGTCTATGTTTAATTCTCTCTTGAATATTTGTTAAATTTTTAGGGAGGTTTAATTTTTGAAATTGAATGTTATGCCTAATTTACGCGAAAATATATGTACTCGTAATTGATTGTTGGTATCAATTGTCAAATTTAAGAAGATTATCCCTAGGGTTATTCAAAAAAAGAAGATTTTGATACTAATTTTGCAGATTCTCCATCCATAACTCTAATGTTTAGCAATGTAAGTTCTCCTTGTTAACTTAGACTTGTCTGTTTATTGTGTAGCATTTTAAATTCATGTCCAATCATCATTTAGAAACTGACGAAAAAATCTGGATTGTATACAATTATGATTGAATGAATACACAGATATGTATACACGAATGCAATGTATACGTGATGTATACAGATTTTTAAAGAAAGGCCTTCAACACACTACATACATATTATATGTGAATGAATACTTAAATTGTTTGCTTTTCTAATATATATACACTAAAGATGATAACATTGTTATAAACGTATACTAATACTAGGTGGGTTAATACATTGTTCTTCTATCCAAATATAATCACCAATTATACAATTGGAAATATTTATCAAGTATCAAACAAAAACATAAGAAAAGAAATAATTTCCATCTATTCTTGTTTTGTGATGGTTTGGTTATCTTGGAAAACAAAAAAAACTACTAAAACGCTATTTATTAATTTGGGCCATTTTTATTTATTTTTCTGATCAACATTCACATTTACCAAACATAAGAATCATATTAGGATATTGTATCTATAGTTTACATAATTGTGCTCCATAGAAAATTTTATGTTTGCTATGAAGCATTTGATTTGTATAAATTGCTAGATACATCGAATTTTATACAAATTGTTCAATATTGTATAAATTCATTGAAACAATGTAATTTTTATAATAAAATATGTATTTACATAATTACAAGTGTATAGCATGAATATATATATATATATAATATATATATATATATATATATATTCATGCTATACACTTGTAATTATATATATATATATATATATATATATTGTATTTGTAGATACACTTTTCTCTCATTTTTTACAAACACAAATGCATTTTATACATTTTATACCGAAATGTATGAAGTGACTCATTGTGTGCCGAACCAGATGGTAAATAAAGGGATGTTTGTTGTGAATTATAATTTAAATACTATGAATATAGTATTTATTTTGAATTAATAGTTTGCTATTTCACAGAATTATCCTCTCTTTTTTTGCTTGTCTATTAACTACTAATGAATATTAGATTGTTTTTGCTAACTATAAGTATAAATTGTGCATATGTGAAAAGCAAGTGCGCCGGTCGGATTGACTAAACTAGTGCATCAATCAAGAAGGCGATCGAGAAGACAAGAGTTCCCAAACTGTAGTATAAGTCTTTATCGCAGATGTGAGCTTCCCCTCATCTTACTTCCCCCCACAAAGACAATAAGAGAAGGAAACCTCTAACAATAAAGTTTCTATTATCTTTTAAAAAAATCATATTATATTGTTTGTTGAGATGAATAAATTGTTCATTCCATCCTTTAATTGTCTAGGCATAATTAAAATTCAATTTTAAAAAATATTTATATATTTTAGAGTTTTTCAGATATTATATATCAAAATAATGATCTTAGTTAGAAATCTACTCCTCAAAATGTAAGATTATTGTTTTTGAGTGTTTATTTTACAATGCAACCCACCGGACCGTGTTGGCACCTAGTCTAAAGCCTAAATAGGAAAACCCTCTATTCCTAACAATTTTAAAAACATGGAAGACTTATTGAAACTAAGATGAAAAAAATTCATGCATATTTTTCAAAAATTAAGAGTTTTGACAATTCAAAGTTCAGACTTGCAAAATTAACACCCTATAGATTTATTCTAAACAGGTAGAAGTGCTACTAAGAGTACAAAATAAAAACATACTGACGAAAAGACAAAACTCACCATGCATAAGGAAAATAGAAGCTACTGAGGATTGTCTTCATCTTAGCATATGAAAGATCACTTAGTCTACAACCACGCTATGCCAAAAGTCATAGTGAGAGTAGTCTCAGTAAAACCACATATACTGGTAGTCATCATTGGTCAATCCAAATAGCCACCGCCTAATATGAGAAGTTAACTAGTTAAATATGAAATAATAATTTTCAATCGCCCCCTATATATTTTCCCACAATTCCAGATATTATTTTCATACTTGCATATACTCCTTACTTCATTCCCGTATCCACTTTGTTTATAATTCCTATACCACGTCTATTGAGGCTTATTATAATTTTTAAAGTACTACCCCTTCATGGAGTAAAACCTAACTATAGACACTAGTACGAAACACCACCCCTAAACCTCAATAATAAATATATCGGACCATATTCTAATGAACATAAATCGGACCGAGACCCTACTTTCCCCTTACCATGCTGCAACCTGATTTGATACTCTACCATTCACAATTTACTACACAAACATATATATCCAATTAACTTAAAATATCGGAATTCTCACATATGACAATGTATAACGTGGTATCAATTTTTCATGTAATAATTGAATGCACCATTCCACATTCTCCATAATGCATCTATATGTCAAGTCAATGGTTGTCTCACGAAACCCACACCCAAACTTTTAGTGTACAGGTAGGTGGTTCCCGATCCATGTTAGTATGCCGGATGTGATACCCGATCCCATGTATGCGCCTAAACATGTCACTCAACCAAAGTTAGCCTTCTAGATTACACTCGATACAATGTAAGCTAATATGTTGGTAAGTGACACCCAATCCATTGAATCCCAACATAAGCACAATCACATTCCCGACATACAATATTCATATCCTATAGTCAATTATTAAAGTTCTTGCATGCATTATTCATAATCCATTTATTCGAATAGTTACTACTGTTATACTTTGCTTAAACGCACACATATCTTACAATCACCAATCAAATTATATCACACAAAATAGGAAAATAAAACCATTCGAAAACTCTACTTTATGATACAACTCTTTCTATTATGTTATACCTCTGATATAACCAATAGAAATATACGCATAATCATCTCTTTATTTTACTGTGCATGAAAACTTACCCATCAGTGGTATCATCAAATTCCAAAATAATTTGCAATGAATAATAGATTTATAATTACTGAATTAGTATAACCAAGCCTACCTGGGCTTTAAGAAACTACATGTAATCTATAATGCTAATTGTAGTATTTTCGGATGGCAAGATGGTGAATTTGACCAAGAATCCACAAATTATCGATATTCTAATGCTAGAAATCTCTTCCTCCATCTTTCCCAAGCGTAGAGAAGCTTTTTGAGGATTTATGGGTTGACTGTTACCTTATTTACGTTTTGTGGGAAAAGTTAGAACATCAGATTTTGTGTTATTTACATTCTGTTTCTCCTCTCCCACTTTGGTGGCTTCTTATTCCATTAGATCACTAACTCCTTAGAGGCATATGTCCCGCTGTTGAAGGACAATGACACTAGTATTTTCTAACATTTTCTGAATCCTAATTAAAGATAACCCTGGTCATTACAAAGAATACAACCTTACCTCTCGTTCGTCCCTAAACAACTAGTGCAGGTATAACCCTGCGCCCTTTATTAAAATACTTCTATACTAACGAACTGAGCAACTACGGAACCATGAAAAATTGTTACCCTTCAATACCATGAAAGGCTGTATACACAAAAGAAAAATTAGGGAAATTAAGTTATACAGGGAGAAAAGAAACTCATCCCACAACGTAGTATGGTCCGCCAGAGTGCCCGCTCTTGTGAGGCCATTGTGGTTACAAACCACCCGTTGTAGTGAGAGATTGTGAACCGTAAAGGGAAAATAAAGAATGGTTTCCTCAATTTTACAGTTTTGTCACTCAAAACTCTCTGAATCCTCCCGATCACCCTCCTCTGAACATCTAAATGAAGGTAAATTTCTTTTCCTTACACTCTGTACTTCAACATTTACTTAACTACGATTGCAAGTCAATTACTAATAGAACTTTAACGTTTTTGGGTAGTTATTCAAAAATTTACTTAGATTTTTAGTTTGATAAAACAATGCAAAATACATGCTTTCCTTACATCACCAATGTTTCCACAACGTCCTGCGCGTAAGGATACTGTAAAGATACGATCAAATCAGTACCAAAATTGGTGGGGATGGATGTTGGAGGGTTTCTTCATAGAAAACATAGACTTGGACATTGTTTAGGGGCTATATTGTAGAAATGATTGCATATTTAGGCTCTAAGGCATAATATAATTTTATTTGCTTCCTTTTTGTGAAGGTGAGGGTTTTGGAACAACATGTGCCATGAATGTTCCATGCCATCCTATTGACCATTCATTGGGCCAAGAATTTGCAGGTTATCAATCTCATTATGATAGAAATTTCTTTCTATTTCTTTCCCAACACTAGAGAAGCTTTTGAATGATTTCTACGTAATTTTAGTCTAATATAGGTGTTTCAGGAAAAAGGAGAACATCAGATTTTGGGTTTTTTACATTTTTTCTCGGACATCCCACACTGGCTGCTACATATGTCACTAGAGAGGTTCCTCCCTAGAAGACTCTATCCCGCTTTGGCGGGACAATGGCATTCTTAATAAACGATTGTTCGGGTTGTTACCGTCTAGTAACCATCTAACAAGTTCGATTTCGACTTTTTATTTCTTTTAATTAAAATTTGAAATATACATAAACTTAATTTTTCATCTAAACTAATTAAGGAAATTCTAAATGTTTCTTCTAAAAGTGAATAAAAAAGACCGTGGTTTATTTTGCTCTCAATTTTCCTTTATCGGTCTTATTTTCTTCGACTTTTCATAACCAAAGGTCTATGAAAGCTTCAAATGTTAAAATATACTTATTTTAGCAAAAAAAAAATTTCTCTCTGTCACATACACACACACACATACACACACTTTTTTCATTCACTTCATGGTTAATTTGATACAAACATTAAAGTTAAATAATATGAAGTTATTGATATTTTCTTTTAATCAGTTTTTTTACATTTAATAATATTTTTAATTTAAAAGATTTAAGCATTCATGAAAATATAAATGAATTATTTATTGAAACTTAATTCTCATTTTATATATTATAACGTTTTCCAAAAAATTTTAGACTTTTTTTTTATGTTTTTGTTCTTTCCTGCAGGAAAATTGGATCGATTGAATGAATTAAAAATAAGAGTATAATGTTAGTAATAATAGTAATGATTTCAATTAAAATAATTAATAGTTGTGAAATGAGAACAAACAGTTACAAATAATGAAGAGGCATGAGGTAACGAAAAGTCATGAGGGCAAAAACATTACAAAGACTCTATGAAATGACTAAAAAAAATTAATTTTTTTTTGTTTTAACACATAAATTTTATTTTTGAAATATACCGTTGTTCTTTTACGTAAAAGAAAACAGTACTTTTATAATATATATTTATATTGCTTTGAAAAGTGATAATTTGTTCTTGCTTGTCATATGTCTTTCCTCAATAAATTATTTTTGACTATATAAGATTTTGTTGCATGTTACATAACATTCCTTTATATGGAGGCTATACTTTCTATTTCTGCTAATATTTCATGTTTTTTTTCTATTTATGGTTCTTATGGACCTACATTGCAATAAATCTTCTTTGTTTGTTCAAATATTGATTTGTTGATGGTTATGTAAGATCTCAAAATTTGAAATAATCATTTTTTCAAATAATGTTAAATTGAATATTTGCTTAAGTTAGGAATACTGAATTTTTGGTAAACTTCAAAGAACTAGAAGTCCTAGCTCAGGATGAGATAGATGTATTTCGATAGATGGTTGGAAATTTCTTGGAAGGATCATTTCAACGATTCCTAGTTTGTATTAGTGAGATATGTCTTGTGTAAGTTGGGTTGTTGAAATAAGAAAATGTTCAATCAAAAATTTTAAAGGATATTTAGGTCTTTTTATTTCCCTATTATTTTAATCCATTTTTAAGGAGGTTAATATGGGTCAAATCATAATTTAGTCAGTTTCTGAATGTGGGAATTTACGTTTGGAATTGGAGAAAGGAGAAAAGAGGAGAAACACAAAGAACGGGCAAGATTTATCAAGATCAAGCAATCGAGTTGTGGTTTTCGCCACGATTTGCTTCTAGAAGGTACGTGAGGTTCTCATATCATTTGGATCATTCTCCCATGTGTCAAACATATTTGTTTGAATTCATCCTGAAACTGTTTGATCATTGATGATCTTCATACCAATGCTTAAATTGATATGTTGTTCTTGAATTTGACTATGCTTGGAAGATTCCAAAATTATTACGTCGTATTGTAAAGTTTTTTCGAGTTAGGTTTTTAGGTACATTTGTTTGGTTATCTGTATCTAAAAGAAACTTGAGAAAAAGAATCGAGTTTGGGTCATCGGAGTCTGAAAATCATGAAGAAAATTCATCGGTCGAAATGTGAAGGGGCCGTGAGTCATACCCCTAGTGCCCAGATTCAAAATCTCAGCTTCTCATCGCATAGATTACACAAGGTGTTAAGCCTCTAACGATATTTTTGTAACCATTCCAAAATAACATGAGACCATTCCAAGCAAGAATCATAATCCTTGAATCCATAATTCAATACAAGGATAAGTTATGAGTCAAGTCAAGAGAAATTAAGAGTTAATTTAAGAGAAATCAAGACTTAAGGCAAGATAATTTCTTAAAGTTTTTCAAAAGTTTTTTCCAAATGTTCTAACTTTGTTTTTTAAGATTTAAGTTTTGAAATTGAGTGAACATCAACAGTAAAACTCATTTTATTTAAAATGATTTTGGGAATTAAGTATTCCAAGAGTAATGTTTTCACATTTAATATGATAGGAAAATGAGATTTCTAATAGAGTTTAGAACATGAAAAGGAACATTGACTC